>APFE031707850.1:19564-74539 GCA_000404065.3 Pinus taeda | reverse complement strand
ATATTATTTAAATTATAAAAATTTTATTTTTATCTATTGTTACATATAATGATAATGGTTGTTTTAGTAAGGAGTAAAAATGTAAATATGATATATTAGTCATTACTATCTACCAAAAAATTATGCAAGTCTTTACTTTTTAGTAGGTAATAACTTCTCTCTTTCACATATTAACGTATAATTTTTCTAAAAGCATAATTTTCACCTTTAGTGGCAGGACTAGGTTGCCTTGCAACACTTGTTCTTATGAAGTAGCTTGATTGGGTTTATGGAAGTAAATTAGAATGTTCTTTCTTTTTTTACAAATTCTAAAATTACAAACCAATATATTGTCAAAAATTACTATTTTCAATTTTATTGAAATAATAACAATTATAATCAGGTGTTATATATTCAAATTAATCTCCGTTTTTCTTTTCTTCTTTTCAAATATGTATTTGGGGCATCTCTATTGATTATAAATATATCATAAACCTCTCACATTTCCTATAATAAAAACTTGATTTTGATTACATTGGAAAGAGCTAAAAAATGATTTAATAAAAACTATAAAAATAAAAATTTCATTTTCAACATGACAAGGAGAGGTAAAGTTATACCTCCTCATAAAGATTGGATAGAACTATTGTTTCATCATTTTATAAGGTTTCAAATCACTTACCATGGCCATGCGAGGGGGAGGGGTGCAATCCCCTCCTACCAGAATGTTGTAGCCAGAGGAGGGGAAATAAAAAACCTGCATAAAATCAATAACAAGGATCATATTAACCATAAGAGGAAAAATATTGCTTCTTAGTAACCTCAGACAAACTTAGGGTGAAGACTGTAACATCCATTTAAGAGGTCCCAAACATTTTTCAGAAGCTGAAAACCAATTCATGCATTCTACAAGCAGAAGTTTACCCCAAGTATAAGATTTTCTCTACCAAAATCATTGCAAACATCGAGTATATCAAAGACCACATGCTTATCATAAATTTACGAGCATTTGTCCAATAGAGTGATCTCTAGAGCGATGGATTTGTAACACCCTCCCCCCACATTTACCCAAGCTAATTGGTCCACTAGGTTAAACATGTGGTAAAGAGTTACTATGATGTGATTCAGCTCCCCATGTACAGTTAAGGAATTCGAATCGAAAAAACTAAACCAAACTAACCTTTCTCTGGAGCTACAAAACCTTAAGGAGACAACCAACCCTTCTAGATGCCCAACCCCTTAGACAACTTGTCATTTTGTTAAGTTAGACCCCCGGTCACTCCCATGACAAGCCATGCATGCCACTGAGACGCTCCAGTCACTCCCAGAATAAGGCATGCATGTGACTGTGTCATTTTTCAAGAAGTTTTGAGCTAGCGACTCTGGGTTTTATGCGACTTTTTTAGGGGTAGCTCATAGACCTCTTCCTAGAACTTCATGAAACTTCTAGAAGTGATAAATAACAATGAATTAAAGCTAATAATGCAAACATTGGTACAAGCACTTGACCTAAAACCTACTATCCATGATAGGAATTTTGCCAACCATATCACAAACATGTAATCTACAGGTTATAACCACAGATCTAAGCATAGGGGTCTCATACTTATCTGAGAATCATCAATAAGAATTGATGCCTTATCACTATAGTTGCATTATCATCTATTAGGTCATATATTCATTCACATTTCATGTACTAATCAAATCATGATGAGAACCATAACCAAATTTTGTCATGAACCATGCTTATAACCATCATATATCCAACCGAATAACAATAATAGAACAACCATTAAATTCACACATTAACAAGTACATTTAAACATAAAACACAAGAAGAAAATATCTCTTATTAACATATGCAAAAACCAACCAAGCCAGGGACTTCCACATACCACCTGACCATAGATTGGGCTAAACCAAATCTTCCTTTTAGTCAATCACCCCTGTACCATATTCCAAGCATGAATGTAGGACTCACAATAGAACCAATCAAGGCTTCCTCAGGCTTCACCATATATCCACTAAGGGATTCCTAGGTCTGAAAGCCTCATCAATACAACCAGGCTTTAACACAATCCCACTAGATCACTAGGCCCTAAACAAGCATGAATGCCTCTGTATATCTCCACCTAAACCCTGAGGAATTTGTTCGTCTCCACCTCTAGGCTTTACCGTATATCTTTCCATTCACCATTCGAGGAATCCTAGGCCCAATGAGGCTCCACCCTCTAGGCTTTACCGTATATCCCTTCATTCACCAGTCGAGGATTCCTAGGCCTATCGAGGGCATACACAATCAAGATTTACTGCAATCCCACCTTCACCAGTCTAGGGATTCCTAGGCCTTGTGTTTCTCCCTTGAGATCACCCTACTCAGTTTCGTAAACCATCTGGAAATCTAGCTCAACCGAAACAAAAGAACCCCATCACACCATGGCTACCGGAAAATGGCAAGGTAAGGTTGAAAACCACTGTCACACCTGGAAAAACCCATGCTAATGACAACAAGAGAACCAAATACACACATGCATGTACCATGAATGCCAAAACTAGCAAGCATAATCATACATGCAACTTGATAGCTGCAATAAATCCCACTCTAGTCTCTTGATTCCCCCTCTTCCTTGCTTGATCTTTGCTTCCCTTTTCTTTCTTTTCCTTCCTTTGCCTTCCTTCCTCTAATGCTAGAGTGCTCCAAGAATTCTCTAAGTGTCAAAGAGTATGAGAGAGTAGAGAGAATAGAGAGAGAGCTCCAAAACTGAACTGAAAAAAGGTTGTGAGTTGATCCTCATAAGCCTTTTTATTAATGAGGCCTTTATTTTCTTCATTTGACATTATTTTCCTTCTTTTTCCTCCTCACATGCAACCTATGACCTTCCATCTTCCTTTTATCCTAATTTATATTATTTTCATAAATAAAATGCTAATTAATGCCACTTTTCCTTTTCAAATCCTTTGCCATTTCCTTTGTTAATTTCCTTAGCCATAATAAACCAAATGAACACCCACACTAGGATGTTTTGCCCAACATTAAGCTTGGAATATGTGTTCCATGACCTTGGTTATTATTTTTCCTTTATTAACTTTATTACATGGATTTCTGACCAAGGTTGTTATAGAACCCTCCCCCTTGGGGGAACATCGTCCTCGGTGTTCAAAGACACCTACAACCAAAAAGATTTTTGTAAGCAAAAATATTGCCCATGGTGCTTGATAACTTAGCTCGATGCAATATTTACAATGTTCATCCTATTGAGAAGAAAACCAGCATGAGGAACATAACAACATGATAACAATAACGACATGGCACCAATATCGCTTATTGGAGATTTATAACACAACTCCTGATGGTATTTACATCCATATACATATACCAAAACATCAGATCAAAGAATATGCAAAAAACATTTACTCAACTAGCGAAAAGAGAAGGATACATACCCTTCATCTGATCAATCATCTACCATGTAGCTTCATCAAGCCCAAAGTGCTTCCTTTGCACTTTAACCTGCTCGATTGCTCGGTTCTGAAGTATGAACATCTTTCTCTACAAAATACATTGAGGTTTCAGCTGGAATTCTCCATCTGGCTCAACCTGCAATATAGACTAGGCGATGACATGATCAACATCTTTAACATACTTCTTAAGCAATGAGACATGGAAAACATCATGGACTTTCACTATCAGAGGCAGTGCAAGTCAATAGGCTATTGGCCCAATCCTTTCAAGAATATCGAAAGGTCCACAAAATCAAGGTGTTAGCTTGGCACATGATCCAATCCTCAAGAATCTCTTCTTAGGCTTGTTGTGAAAGTACATTTGTTCCCCTACCTGAAACTCCTTAAACATCCTATTATGATCCACATAATGTTTCTATTTGTCCTTTGTTGCCTTCAGATTCTTCTTTACTACTTCCATTTCTTATTCCATCTCTGCCAACATGTTCGGTCCTATCAACACCTTGTTCACTGGATCACTCCAATTGATGGGAGCATTACAACTCAGCCCATATAGTGCCTCAAATAGACTTATCCCCAGTGATTTCTAATACCCATTGTTGTAAGAAAACTCAACCAACATAAGGTACTCCTCCCATATCCTCTGTTGATGCATCACATACATCCTCAACATGTCCTCCAATATCTTATTGACCCTCTCTTTCTATCCATTTGTCTACAGATGATAAGTTGTGTTGAAGGCCAACTCTATGCCCAAACCTACAAAAAAATTCTTCCAAAATCTAGAAGTGAAATAGCATCCCTGTTTGACACAATCTTCATTGGAACACTATGCAACCTCACTACATCTCGAATGAAGGCCTATGATACATCATTAGCGGAATAGGTTGACTTCACTGGAATGAAGTGTGCTACCTTTGTAAACATGTCCACCACAACCATAATGGAATCATGTTGTCTAGAAGTCCTCAACAAACCTATGATGAAATCCATGGAAATGACCTCCCATTTCCACTCTCGAATAAGTATCAACTGTAGTAATCCACCTGGGTGCTTACATTCTGCTTTTACCTGTTGACAATCCAAGCCTCTAGCCATAAACTCTGCCACTTCCTTCTTTAAATTAAACCAATAATAAAACTTCTTCATTGTTTTCAATGTTTTCTGGTATCTTGGGTGACCTGAAATGACTTAGCATAAAATTATCTCCAAATAATCTTCTTGAGCTCACTGTTGTTTGGCACAGAGATCCTATCCCTAAATCCAACCAATCCATCCGCTTGGAGATGATAGTCCACATCCTAATTACCTATACCATGTTGTAACCTGTGCCTAAGGTCCATATACCTGTCATCGTGTTGTCGTGCTTGTAATATCTGATCACGTGGATCTGTCCCATATGAACTCATAACAACTATGTGATTTACTGGTACTCTCCTGCTAAGAGCATCTACAACCTTGTTCTCTTTACCTTTAATGTACCTGATCTCAAAGTCGAACTCATTGATCGTGGAAAACCATCTAGCCTACCTGACATTCAGATTTAGTTGGTCAAACAGTTACCTCAATCGATTGTGATCACTCATCAATACAAACCTTCTACCAAAACGATAGTGCCTCCACATCTTCAATGCATGGATGATCGTTGCCAACTCAAGATCATGTGTCAGATAATTCTTCTCATGCTCATTTAGCTTTTGTGACTCATAGCACACTACCTTCCCTTCCTGCATTAAGAATCCACCAAGTCCTCTCTTCCAAGAATTTGTACACACCGCAAGCTCTTTGTCTAGATCTGCAACCTTTAAGACTGGAGCATTTGTCAACAACTACTTCAATTTCTCAAAACTTGTTGCACATTCCTTAGTCCATTCAAAATTATTACCTTGCCTATGCAGTGACTTAATAGGATATGTAATCTAAGATAAGTTCCCGATGAACCTCCTATAATAACCTGTTAGCCCCATAAATGATTTTACCTCATCCACATTTCTAGGAACTGCCCATTCCATGATAGCTCTTGTCTTCTCCGGGTCCACTACTATGCCTTCGTTGGAAACAACATGTCCCAAGTAATGTACCTTTGTCTAAAATAAACTGTATTTATTAAGCTTGGCATACAACTAATCCTCTCTTGGCAATCTCAACACTACTGCTAAGTGTTTTACATGCTCTTCCTCATTCTTAGCATATATCAATATAGCATCAAAAAATACAATGACAAACTTGTCCATATAAGGGTACAACACAATATTCATCAAGCACATAAAAGTAGCTAGAGCATTAGTCAAACCAAGTGGAAGTAAAACAAACTCATAATGCCCATACCTAGTCTAGAAATAATTCTTGTAGATTTCCTCTTCTTTAATGCATACCTGATGACATCCGAATCTCAAGTCAATCTTCAAGAACATTGCTTCTCCCTTCAACTGGTTGAACAAGTCATCAATCCTCGACAATGGATACTTGTTCTTAATGGTCACTTCGTTCAACTTCCTGTAATCAATTCATAACCTAAGAGTACCATCCTTCTTCTTCACAAACAAAAATGGTGCAGTCCAAGGTGATACACTTGGCCTACTGTATCCCTTATCAAGCATTTCCATCAACTACAACTTCAACTCTACTAACTTTGGTGTGCTCATCGTGTATGGTGTATTTGATGCTGGTGCTGCCCCTAGTACCAACTCAATAGAGAAGTTCAGTTCTCTATGAGGCAACAATTCTAAAAATTCTGCCGGAAACACATCCTAAAACTGTTGCATGATCGGGTACCTCTTCATAACTTATGTATCCTCCACATCCTTACCTTTATTACTAGAAACATGTACTGCTAATAACACATACACTTTTTGGTGACTACGCTTTTCTTGCATAGAAGTCACCATTCTAACTGATGTAGTTTTCTTCTTACCCTAAAAGATTCTTTGTGCCCCATTGTCATCCAAGCATTTAATATCTTTGTCATAGCATTCCACCTTAGTTCTGTGAAGATACAACTAGTCCGTACCCAAAAGCATACTATATGATCCCAACAACAGTACATTCAAATTTGATGAGCTAGGCATACCTTTCAACTTGAATGCACAAGCTCTTACCCAATGATGAACTCTCTTCTTTGTACCTGTAGCCAACTGCACTAACCAAGATTCTTCATGCACTTCTTTATTCAAACCACACTTATCCACCAAGTCAAGACTTACATAACTATAATTAGATCCAGGGTCAATCAAAATATAAAGAACTTGATCACAAAGATTACCATCCATCTCAATAATAGATGCCTGGTGATCCACCTACCTATTATCCAGCGTTGCATAAATCCATGGAATGCTCTACCCAACATCCCCAACTATCTATGTGTCTTGTGCACTGTAAATCTGAGGTCTAACACTATGATTTTGCAGACAATATCTCTTGAGATTCTCCTTACCACATGTCCAACACTACAACCATCCCTTACCATCACCTTCATTATTTTGTTCTCCAGGCTGAGGTCCATTAAACTTCTTATAAGGTGCAACATTTTCTTTCTCACCTGCATCCTAAGGTCTTGTTCACTTTGGATGCCATTTACCTTTAGCCTTGTCTTTCCCTTTCAAACCTTGCTAAGACTTTGTCTTGTGATTTGATTTCTCATAACAGTGCTTCAATTTCCCAATAACTTCTTCAAGTGACTGAGGCTCATCATATTGAATCCGATCTCTAAATGCTAATGGCAATCCACTGACAAATCTATAAAATTTTCCTTTTTCATCCTTAATATATGGTACATTCCTCAATAACTCTAGGAACTTGGTTGTATACTCCTCATCCATCATCACCCCCATATTTAGCTCATATAATTCCTTGGATTTGCTATCATAATACCTCTTTGACAACTATTTCTTCCTGAAAATTCTATTGAATTCACACCAACTCAACTCCTCTGTCCTGATGTCTCTAACTTGCTTCACATATTGCCACCATATGTCTATTTTCCCTTTGAGACTAAAGATAGTTATTATGGACTTCATATTTTCCATGTAATCATGCAACTCAAAGAACTTCTTCATCCTGAGTAGCCATGCCTCTACATCCTTAGGCTTCTTCAAATCCCCATCAAAGGTAGGTGGCTTGGCCTTTTTGAACTCATGTGGAAAATATGCCCTATCAATCCTCCTGTAAGGATGATAACAATGATGACCATGGTATTTGTCAAAACCAAAACTAGAATAAAACTTGTGTCCATCAACTCTCCTATACGGTGTGTCCAAGAGCCTGCCATCTATGATCATGTCATCTCTATATGACTTGTGTCCACCATGAGACCTACTGCCATATGCCCCATTAGTCCTATCCTCCTGCCCATGGTTGATCCTAAGTGGTCCCTGTCTTTGCAAGTTTGAAAAACTCTAAAGGATTAATTCATTAACTTTTGCTTGTTTCTCCAGTGCCTGAATGATTCTATCATTCTTTATTTTGAAACTTCTTATTTCTGCCTTCAAACTTCTCAATGTGTCTGTTAAGTTAGAAGAGTGCCCACCACCATTTTTCTCATCTGATCCATAGGGAGAGTCTCGTGAACTATAGTCTACCATCTTGCTAGTCATATTTGATCTTCTTTCTACAAGTATACCATGTCAGCATAAACCAAAACATAACATAATCAACATACCTTAGTATATTTTAGGGGAGGATATCATTTGCAAGATCAACCAGATTAGCACAATACATGTGTAATCATAGTCATATAAGTATATAGACATGATTTCAACCATTATATAATTACCATGCATGACTATACCAACCACATACCATGAACTCATGCACGCCAACTATAACCATGTAAATGTATGCGTAATGACATATAGACACTGACATGCATAACAAGTGCATAACCCACACACACTCATGACAAATATATCAAACAACAACACCACCTAATTTCACATGGCGACACAACTGCAACCATGTCTAACCAACAAGTACATATACCACAAGCATCAAGAACACATATGCAACTGACATGTATGCATGACCAAAACATTCTGCCCATCCAGTCCAAGGGGTGAACTTGGCTCTGATACCACTCTATACCACCCTCCTCCTACATTTACCCAAGCTAATCGATCCACTAGGGTAAACATGTGACGAAGAGTTACTATTATGTGATTTAAATCCTCATATACAGTTAAGGAAGTGGAACCGACAAAACTAAACCTATCTGACCTTTCTCAGGAGGTAGAGAACCTTCAGGAGACAACCAACCCTTCCAGATTCCCAACCCCTGAGAAAAATTGTTATTTTACTAATCTAGACCCCTAGTTGCTCCCATGAAAATCCATGCATGCAACTGAGACCCTCCAATCACTCCCACAACAAGGCATGCATGCGACCATGGCCTTTTTCAGGTAGTTCTGAGCTAGCAACCCCAGGTTTTGTGCCACTTTTTCAGGGCTAGGTATTAGGCCTTTGCCCAGAACTTCATGAAACTTCCAAAAGTGATAAATAACAATGAATTAAATCTACTAATTCAAACATTGGTACAAGAACTTGACTTGAAACCTACTAGCCATGATAGGAATTTTGTCAAATATATCACAAACATGTAATCTACGGGTCATAACCACAAATTTGAGCATAAGGTTCTCATACTTCTGAGAATCGTCAGGAAGAATTGATGCCTTATCACAATAACTGCATTATCATCTATTAAGTCATATATTCATTCACATTTCATGTATTAATCAAATCATGGTGAGAGCCATAACCAATGTTTGTCATTAACCATGCTTATAACTAGCATAATTCCAACATAATAACAATAATAGAACAACCATTAAAGTCACACATTAACAAGTACATTTACACATAAAACACAAGAGGAAAATAACTCTTATTAACATATGAAAAATCCAACCAAGTCAGGGTCTTCCCCGTACCACCTAACCATAGATTAGGTTGAACCAAATCTTCCTTTTAGCCAATCACACCTATGCCATATTCCAAGCATGAATGTGGGACTCACAACAAAACCAATCAAGGCTTACTCAGGCTTTACCGTATATCCACCAAGGGATTCCTAGGCCTTAAACCCTCATCAATACAACTAGGCTTTACTGCAATCCCATCAGATCACTAGGACCTAAACAAGAATGGATTCCTTTGGATCTCTCCACCTAATCCATGAGGAATTGATCTGTCTCCACATCTATGCTTTACCGTATATCCTACCATTCACTGGTTAAGGGTTCCCAGGCCCAATGAGGCTACACCCTCTAGGCTTTATCGTATATCTCGTCATTCACTAGTCGAGGATTCCTAGGCCGAATGGGGGCATACACAATCAAGCTTTACTACAATCCCACCTTCACCAGTCCAGGGATTCATAGACCTTTTGTTTCTCCCCTGAGACCACCCCACTCAGTTTCGAAAACTATTCAACAATCTAGTTCAACCAAAACAAGAGGACCCCATCACACCATGGCTACCCAGAAATGGCAAGACAAGGCTGAAAACCACTTCCACACATGGAAAAACCCATGCCAACAACAACAAGAGAACCAAATACACACATGCATGCCAAAGCTAGCAAGGAAATCATACATGAAACTCGACACCTGCAAGTAATCCTGTTGTAGCCACTTGATCCCTCTCTTCCTTGCTTGATATTTTCTTCCCTTTACTTTCTTGTCCTTCCTTTTCCTTTCTTCCTCCAATACTCGAGTTCTCCAAGAATTCTCAAAGTGTCCAAGAGTATGAGAGAGTAGAGGGAATAGAGTGAGATCCCAAAAAATGAACTGAAAAAAAAGGGTTGTGAGTTGATCCTCGGAAGCCTTTTTATTAATGAGGCCTATATTTTCTTCATTTTCCATTATTTTCCTTCCTCTTCATCCTCACATGCAACCTGTGACCTTTCACCTTCCTTTTCTCCTAATTTCCATTGTTTTCATAAATACATTGCCAATTAATGACACTTTGCCTTTCCAAAGCCTTTTCCAATTTCGCTAGCCATAATAAACCAAATGAACACCTACACTAGGATGTTTTGCCCAACATTCAACTTAGAATACATGTCTAGTGACCTTGCTTATTATTTTTCCTTTATTAACTTTATTACATGGATTTTTTTCCAGGATTGTTACAGGATCTAGAAGCATTGACAACCAAAAGGTAATGTGATCTAAACTAGGCTCCAAAGTTTTTTTTACTATAATCTATGACAATTTGGAGGAAAAAGATATATTCCTTCAAAATGGCCCTTATTTTTTCAATTTGATGGGGCTATACCTTCACTTCTGGGTCGAGAGATGTTGTCCTATAAAGAATTTTTTCATCAAAACCAATTTTGTTGCGACTCTATTCTCTTCTGCAGGAATTCCAGGACTCGAAAATTCTAGAGGTAATAGGTATTTCCCTTGGCTCATTTTTAATAACCTCATAGGAAATGAAACATGAAAGATACACCTTTTATGCTATATTACGTATCTACATGGACATCTCAAAATCCATCCCAGTGGAGTCGCCAAATTGTTGGAGAGGTAAATCCCCTCTACGGATATAGGCGATCCCTACTAGCCCAAAGGGGGTCTAGCAACAATCAAACAATGCCACACTGCAGGTTCCTAGTTGTAATTAACAAGTGGGTAAGAGAAACCTACTTGGATTCCAATGCTATGTTTGTCGAAGAGATGATCCTCTCGCTCCTTCTCTCCAGCCGATCACAATTCTCCGCTATCCCCACGGACGAACACCTGCACAAGCAAAGAGAGAGCAAACACGGGCGTAAAATCTACTAAAAACAACTATGTATCAGTCAGGAAGGATGCAATTTACATTAATCATTCATAGGACGAATGGAAATGGAACCATAAGAGTGGTCATCTATCTTTATTAATAAGAAAATAGAGTAAGGTACAACCGAAGTCCTGACGCTGAGTCCTTCTCTAGAGGGTCCAGCCAGCATGTCTTCCAAGCATTTACCTTTGAGGCAAATCTCCCAAGTCAAAGAGGTCTCTCTCTCACATACAAGGCAACAAGCTCATGACCTTCCTCAAGCTCAAAGCAATCCTCACACAACACACCAAAGCCTACAAAGAGCAGCACTAATGCACTAAGAATTCCTCAATCAAAGTCTATATGTTCCACTAGCTGCTCATGGGCCATGGAGGAGGCTTATAAAGGAGGAGGAGTCTCCATGAATAGACAAAGGATGAGCTTTCCCCCAAGATAAGTGGATGGTCAGTCGAACAGACATGCCAGAGAAAGGATGGCGACCTCAACAATGCTAACAACCAAGTCTGGAGGGATCTGGAAGGTTGGTTGTTAGAACAAATTCGCCCAAACAGGATCAGCGCGGGTGAGACACTGAGCTGGCACGCTAACATTGCAGATCAACTAAAGAGGAGGTCTGGTCAGCGCTCAACAGGGCAAACGGAGGGTGCGCTGTCCGTAAAATGGGACCAGCGCGGGAAAGACGTGTGCTTCCGCGCTAGCAGCGCAACAGTAACACTGGCCTCCGCCTGTCAGCGCGGTTATTAAATAAACAGACGCGATGATACATTTAACTTAGGCAAAGAGGGTTTTTTAGCCATTTTGAGGAGCATGAACATAGGTGAATGTGGTTTCACAACACAGTGGGGAGACTGGCATGATGGCAGTGACATTTTACTGTGTAACAGACAACCAAAAGGTAATGTGATCTAAACTAGGCTCCAAAGTTTTTTTTACTATAATCTATGACAATTTGGAGGAAAAAGATATATTCCTTCAAAATGGCCCTTATTTTTTCAATTTGATGGGGCTATACCTTCACTTCTGGGTCGAGAGATGTTGTCCTATAAAGAATTTTTTCATCAAAACCAATTTTGTTGCGACTCTATTCTCTTCTGCAGGAATTCCAGGACTCGAAAATTCTAGAGGTAATAGGTATTTCCCTTGGCTCATTTTTAATAACCTCATAGGAAATGAAACATGAAAGATACACCTTTTATGCTATATTACGTATCTACATGGACATCTCAAAATCCATCCCAACCTCTATTTTTCTAAGCTACACTGATAATGATTTGTTCCAACCCATTGACTATGAGCACATTCCAATATGATTTTGTAGATGCCATGAACATGATCAATGACATAGAGATTTTCCTTTAAATTTTCTTCCAATCCCACCTAAATATCAACCCAAGAGAGATCAATACTTTTTTGAGTTAGTTCATCACAGGAGTACAACTAGAAAAAAAACATGGGACCTTCATCCTCGACTATCGTCATATATGAAGCCCTAAATAAATCCTCGACAAACACTCCAAAATTAGAAGAAATGTCTTAAATTCCTCGAATACCATTCCTATTAAACTACAAAAGGAAGAAGAAGGAAAGAACAAATGCAACGAATTGGAAAAACAAGGAAAATCCAAGTAGCAGGGAGATGTAGAAATGGTCCAAGAAATAAAAGGCCAAACAAAGGAAGAAGAGGAAGAAGATAAGGATTTGGATGATTTGGATCTGCCTACCCTTCCAAATGCCTAGAAAGAAAAAGATCCTCAATCTATATCAGATCAACAAATTCAATTAGTTTCAAAATATTATATAAAATCATAAGAAAATCAAGAGAAATTACTAAAAGGAAAATTCCCTCATTCCTCCTATCTAGGAGCTAAAAAAGCCATCCCAAGTAACACAATGAAAATAATAAAGGAGGAAAATAAAAGAGAGAAAAAGTAACAAACAACTCATACAAGATCTAGGCAAAATATTAGTTAACTTAGGGAGAATCTCTCTTGGCACATATTCTTCCCCTGCCCCCTAAAAACCCCAATGAAGGTCATATATTGGAATAATAGAGGAATTAATTGGAAACCAAAATAGAGACTTCTAAACAAAAAAATTATTAAAATGAAACCTATTACCCACCATTTTGTGGGTGATATCCCTCGGATAATTTTTTTCTCCATAATGGTCCTCAGCTGGCAGCCAACAACTCCTCACTGCCACCACTAGCTCAATGTTCCATTTCTCCGCCACCTGATCCAGCCATGTGATCCCTCACCCATCTGTCATGATCGTATGTTTGAAGGTGGGCCTCCCAAACCTAAAGGCATGCCTTGTTATTTAGTAATTGAGTATTCTATTTTATTTATCATGTAAACTTTGGGCATGGATTAATGGGGGAATTCAATGGAAAGAGTGGTCTAGGTCTATGCTCTTGTCCCCTAGCTCTCTTTTGGGGTGTTAACCTTGAACCCTAGTCTCATGGGATCTCTTTTATTGACCTATTGGTTTCAGGGATGGTACTACATGGGAAACCCTAATTTTGGTTGTGTGATACCACTTCCTGATTCATATATATTACTCCCTTTCTTCTCATTACACCCCAAATCATCTCTCCTCCTACCCAAGTCCAAATTACTCCACTGGGTCCACATAGGGTCATCCACCCCCTCCCCTTGACCCACATCTTGGGTCAAGCCTGGAATGATTCCAAAAGGCTGATGAAGCTAAAATAAAAAGAAAAAGCATAATTGGAAACATCCAACAGGAAATTATACCACAATATGCAAAATATTGTCGGGATAATCACATTTAGCACGTGGGAAAAATCCAATACATGAGTTCTACCCCATCATCATGGCCATCACTCTGGTTCCTTCAAGTTCTATGAGCCTCCTTCATCAAATAAGAACCCATGATTGTCCCAACCCCCGGTGGGAAATGAACCGCCCTACCTTAAAAAGGGGCATCCATTTCTATACTTTACGCATCATGATCTCATTACCTAGATCCAAAAGAATTTAACTAAAGAAAATCATAAGAAGGCAAAAGGCATATGAAGAGGGGTGAAAAAATCAAGGCCTAGGTAACTCATGCACCACGATTTCTCCCTCCTACACATTATTTACCCAAGTGTGACCTTCCATTTTATTAGCTAGCCTTGTACCATGGAATGTGATCCAGGTTGCCCCTTTTCATTCCCTACTCCATTCCATGAGTATGCCACATAGAACCACCATTTGAAGGATGCACCACAAAAATACCACCCCCTTTAGAGGTAGAAACAACCTAATAGGATGTGTGGTTAACCCTATTTGGAGTTGGGGGACATTAGTACATGCAATATCCCATTATGGAAGGGCATGCCATTATGAAGTGCTCACTTGTTATCCATGGTTTATAAACTCTTTTACTTGATTTCTTTAATGACTCGATGTGTTGGAAGGCATGGGGACACATTAGATCTTATGCAGGATTGTAGGTGGTTTCCATTTGGGTTTGGTCTCCCTATATGGGGTCCTGACCCCAGAGAGATACATTGGCACATGTAGGGTGTGTGTAAAGAGCCATGGGACTCCACAATAGCATAAAACACTCCATGGATCCCTACAACCATTCAGGTATTGCTCATGGTTCAACTATTGGACGAGGAAGATACACTTAATCCATTATGCTCAGCTGGCCCCAAAGTTGCACCATACACTTGGCAAATGATCCAGGACTTGCATGATGATGTTGCATCACCTACACCATCATCCTAGCTCTTGCATGCGATATAAAAGAATCTTTGATTTGTTTGGAGACCCACGAGGAGACTTGTGTGCCCCCACATGTCATTTGGAGAGAACATGTTATTACAAGGGGCCAACCCCTTTTCCACTGCTTTTGGGAGTTCAAGTACACATTATGACACATATGGAATCCATTAGCCATCGTCCAAGGCCCAACGACATGCATTATTCATTATTCGACCTCTTGAGAGGCTTATTCCTTTGTTTATGAGCTAGTTTGGTGGGCTTGTCACCAAAAGTTAATTATTTTGCACATTATTTTATTATAGGGGCTAATGTAGGCCTAATTAACTAAATCAAACACATTAGAAGTGTATAAATACAATTGACGTGAATTCATTTTAGCATTATCACTTGGTCGAACTTATATATCTTTAGAGAACTTAGATATCCTTCTTAATGGACAAAATTTTGGAGCATGGAATGAATTTTGATGTTTGGATCATTTTTGTCTTAGAGCTTCTTATTTGGAAAATATTTGATGCTTGGATGTACTCTAATACATGTAATTGAAATTTTAATGCTATTCTTTGCTTTATTTTTGTCACATACATTGTTGTTGGGATTTTTCTATTCTAGGGATAATTTGTTGCATCTGTTATTGTGAAGTTGTAGAAATTTTGTTTCTAGATAGTGATGCTTCATGTATGGGCCATGTATAATGAGAGAATTGTCCTAGGGATATTTCATGGCTGAAATTTATCCTGATAGGCCATTGTTGAAAATGCAACAAGATGATGGAGCTTAGTGAAAAGAAGTCGCCTTCACTAAGTGGGCCCGCAGGCTATTTTTGGCGCAAAGTCTATTTTTAGACTATGTCTATTTTTAGACATATGGATCATGGTCTATGAGTTGCAGGATGCTATTTGTGGATGATTGGTCATGTTGGTAAAAATAGATGGACTTCTATTTTAGACATATGGGCGGAGTCTATTTTTAGACTGCCAGGCTAAAAATAGAAAAGTCAAATATTATTATCTCACAATAATATTTGGACTATAAACTTAATCTTATTCTCTTGGAGCACTTCAGTTCGAGCTACGGATGTGGCACATGCAATTGCATGAAGGAAATATGTGGTTCTTATGGGTTAGTTGAATATTTGCATGCATGACTTCAGTTAGAACTCAAGTGAGTTGAGTTTAGTGGACTGGGGGTGCAGTTGATGGAGTTGTGTTCAGTTTAGCTTTGTTAAACTGGTTGTATTTAGTCTAACTGGCAAATAGACTAGAGATGAGTTGGGTGAATTAGTTATTAATTTAATTCACAAGTTATTAACTCATAATACAACTAATGAATACATCAGTTAACTCAGTTGCATGTCAGTGCATGTTCAGTTCAGCAGGGACAGGTGTTAGAGAATCAGATTGCTATCAGTTGTGACTATAGTTGTGCACCAGATCTTGCACAAATCAGGGATTGAGTATGCCAATGAGTTTGCCCACATTGTAGCTTGTTCTCACGTGATTTAGCCAAGGAAAGACGTGGCTGCCTTGGAATTATCACCGGTTCTTGTGCAGGGATTGAGCAGCGGAGGCAGGCAAGCAGCGGAAGAGATTTGAGCCAGTGATTGATTCAGATCTGAGCTGTATTGTGTGTAACAGGTGGAGATGGTACTGGATTGCTTGTGATAAGCATTGTACTTTGTAATGTTACATGACTCAATCATTAATATACAGATAGTTGGGGTTTTTAACGAGATGCTTTCCCCGGGATACATACTGTGTTAATGTGTGAATGCTCTTGATGTTTTATTGTTATTGATGCTGCTATATTGATGATCAACATAGAGGAGCTTATGTATTGTGTATGTTTTCTGCAATAGTACATGATCAGGATAATCTCTGTTGAATATGTGTTAAATCATTCAAAATTTCTACAACATAAAGTATCATAATCTTCGTGGAAGTACTTAACATGCAATGCATCCAGTAAGTAAATAGATAAGCACGAGAATTATTCAACAATATTCTTTATTGATCTTCAATATGGTATTACATACTCAAAACTGCCCTACGCACTCAGCTGCAGGGGTTCGCGCACTTAGTTACAGACTCTACTTTAGGCCTCCATGCACTCAGTTGCGGAGCCTTTCTCCTTTTATCTACTTGCTCCTTACTTGCCCTTTTTCCTTTCACAGAAATAGACCTACCTTAGACTCTCTAAGAAACACCTATTTATATCCTTTTACATACAATCCCATGGTTCATGGACCATGGGTGGATCTCAAAAACTGACTCAACTTTTACATAAACAAGGGGCTAAAACCCCTTTGACTCCTAACCATCTATGCACTTCGCATCCACAAATCATGAAGACTTTACATATTTTACCAAAAATTACATCAAAACTTGGGTTTTTAACCCCAAAACTGACCTGGGGGACCCCATCCCAACAAGCCCCCAACACAAAGGTTGTGACTTGCCCTCGAGTCACTCAGCTGGCGCTGCGATCTTGCTACGAAGATCCCCTAGCTCCAATTGTACTACTATAACCTCAATAGTGCTCTACGTAGCTACCTTCTTGACTTCTTCCACTAGCTGCTCTGTAGTTGGGCCTTCTGCGACCAGTTTCATCATTTGTTGGGTCTGCTGCAAGCCGATGAGTTTTTCCTTAATGTTGGTCGAGACCTGGTAAGCTTCATCTAACCAGGTCCCCAATCTAGCCTTAAGCAAGGCCTCCTTATTTTGTGTTGCTTCGACCTGTGTGAGGAGTTGCTTCCCTTCCTGCAATTTGGCGAGATGTTGTGCTGGGGCAATGGAGCACGTCATTTCCCGGACTTCATCATGTTGTTTCTGCAGCTCTGAAATCCTTGTATTCAGTATTTGTAGCTTTGGTTCTTCATGTAGAGTCATCACCAATTCCATTGCTTGCTCAAATACAACCAAGAAGTCAGCGACTGCAGCATCTAAGGTGGTCATTCCTATTTTATAGTAGCTCCACGCTACTCCCTGACCTCGGGTGGAGTTGAAGGCTACAACTTTAGCTGCAACTCAGTGATTTTCATGTTGAGTTCAAATTGAACTTTTCCAACCTCTGCCTTCGCCTTGCATACTCCAATAGCTAACTTCTTGATCTTAGCTTCTAACTGTGCCTCTTCTGGAATGTGAAGCTTAGGCATTGTCCTGCATGCCTCTGCAACTGTGGATTCCAGCCGGCAACTTTGTTCCTATAGTGTTTCCTTTTCTTTCAAGGCCTGTGTGTTCTCGGTGAACATTTGTTCATTGTGTGCCCCATATTCATTGATCAGATTGAGAGCGCGCTGCTCCCGAGCTCTCAATTCCTTTGTCACCCTGCCTACAGTGCTTGAAGAAGCTCATTCAGGAGCGATGCGATGTTCAGCCCGATGTTCTTAAGAGTGCTTAGCATGATGCAATCATCAGCCAACTCTGCACATCGGCACCCTTCTGGTAAAGCAATAGTGTGTAGGTCGAGGGTCCTTACCAATTCCGCAACCTAACTCGTCCCCAGTGCCAAGCTCACTTGTGTTGCACTCGCTTAACTCGCGCCCACTTGTATCCTATTAGCCTGGATATGCAGCTCATGCAAATCCTTATGGATTCTCCCTAGTATTTGCATATATTGTTACTGGAATTGTTGCATCACTTCAGTTGTAGTGTCTTGTACTTTGTCACCGATCTAATCAAGATCGCCCTCCGTCAATACCATGGGATCACCCTATGACTTGTCTATTTTTTTCTTTTTTCGGGGACCTTCCCATTGATCTTGTCCATGCTTCTTTAGCCAAAATGGGGTGCTTTGCCTCTCATCTCCTCCGTCGTCCTGTTCATTTTGTTCTTCCTCCTCGGTCTTGGGCAAAGGGGATTTGACGCTTCTCTCTGACTCGTGTTATTCTTTCTCAACCTTCTCCTTAGAAGCGTGCTCCTTCTCCATCTGAGCCTTCTCTGCAACTTCCTTCTTCCTTTGCATGGCCAAGGTTTGAGTAGCCTACTTAGCTACATCCTTTCTTTTCTCTGTTGCTAAGCTTCTTGCACCCTTACTGGTTCTGGCATGCAAGTTTGAGGGGGTGCACCACTCTACTCACTATCGCTTGATTACCTCCTATATGTCTGTATCTGTGATCAAATATGACAATTCATGCCATTTCTACTGTGAGTCCTTTCATGCTTGAATGTAAACTTGGTGGAAGTCAACCTTGAACGTGGCATAAGCTCACAACTGTGTGTACAAGGTCAGGAAAAACCTTAGGCATTGGTTGATGGTCATGCGGAGGCTTGAGTCCATCAGAACCCAGCATATTTTTGTTTATGTGACCCATGTGGGGTCCTTTGTGGCCCATAGGGAGGCGAACTGCACGGCCTCCGGCAATCCTTCTTTCAACAGAGGAAATTGGTTGTCCTCCAGAAGCTCCCATGCAACCAAGACAATGGAGAGTAGCAACCAAGCATAATGGAATGGATTTGTCTCATCCTGGACCTCACGGCAATTCGTGAGGAATTCACTGCACAAGTACCTTAACCAATTGAACTGCGCATCCTTTGCGCATTGTGTAACTAGAGAGACCACGGGCGCTGGAACTTTGTCCGCGCAACACTTCCTCATTACCTTTCCTACTAAAATGTGTGTGGAAATTTGCATCGTAGGGTCATTTATGGAGGTGATTGAGTATCTACACGCCTTTTTCACGAGGACAAATTCCCTCTTCATCCTTTCTGCCAACTCCTTTTCTCCTATATTTCTGCCAAACTCCTTGGCCAGATTCAAACCCTTGTATGGCTGGTGGGTGATCCTGTGGATAAGCATGTCAGTGATGGGTATAGCCCCTCCTATCCATAAGCACCCATCATGCACCAGAGTAAGTAATTGATGCACACAGGCCGTGTTGATAGTGATGCGGTGATAATGGGGCACCCACAACAGGTTCAACAATCTTGAATTCTCAACTCCGCAGATCCATTCCACTCTCTTTAGCGCAGTGAAAATGGAGTTTATGTAGTAAACGCGCTTCATATAGTTAGTTGTCGCTAAGTGAGGGAACCTATCATGATTTGCAAGGTCCCAATCTTCCATCTCCAGTCGAGGGATCCACGCAAGGCATGAACCTTCGAAGGGAACCTGCTCCGGGAAGAGGGGCGTAAAAATGACAAATTCGTCGGAGTCTGGCGCCTTAGTGACCTTCGCCTTCCCCTTGTGCAGAGGGATATAATCATGCAACTTTGTAATGGGCTCCATTCCCTTAGCATCTATGTCCTTCGTGCCCTGTCCTTCCTCGGCCTCCAAATCGACGACCTTTTTGGTTTGCTTGTCTTTCTATTGTTTTTCAGCTGCATAGTGTTTTCTGGGTGATTCGCATATGGGCACCGACTTCTTCTGTTTATCCTTCTTCAGTTTCTGTGTTTCTTTAGCAGGGGTATGCTTTAGCCTAGGTGACCTTGGCATCGTATGCACAGGAGCCGGAGCTTCCATACTCACTACCTCTGGAGCAGCTCCTTTAGACGTGATATGCCCACCCATACTCAAAGTCTCTCCAAGTATTGGTCCCAGCATCTTTTTAAGGATGAACATCTGATTCAGCTCCGATAACTTGGAAAATGAATGGTTCACAACTAAATCCTCCCAATATGAGTGGTTCATAGGCAACAGACAACACAACTCAATAAAAACCCTAAGGGTGAAAAGTGTTCTCTATTGGATTGGCACACGTAATTTATAGGGGTTTTTGAATTCAAATCTGACTGTTCCTCCAAAAATTTGACCATTGATGTTGTTTTTGCAGCAGATCTTCAAAGATTTTGGCCTTAAATGTTTCCAGCCCACTCCTCTTAACTGTCTTCTGGATGTCAAATCGTGAACAGTGACTCAAACGTCCTTTGCACAGCTTCATAGGTTGTATCTGCATCATCTTTCATGCAACCCGCTTGCGACGTAATCCTCCAAACCTAGAAGTGTAGTTTATAGTCCCACACTCCCTTGCAATTGCCTAGAGCACTAAGACAGTCCTGTTGCCATATAGTCATTGCGTTGGATCCCTTGTATAGAGCTTCAATCAGCTTCCATTCACTCTTCCCATAAAAGGATCTCCATTTAGCTTCACGAGCTGAATTGTGCCTCCATCTATAATTTCTTTGATAACATACGACCCTAGCCAATGCATCAAAAATTTCCCAGGAAACTTAGTGAATTTACTATCATATAACAAAACCAAGTCATTTACCTTGAACATGCGAAGCTTGATGTGTCGATCATGCCATGATTTTTCGCGTTCCTTTTGTACTTGCTGATGGAATACAGTCGAGAATCAGTCCTCTTCAAGCTCCATTAGCTGTGCGAGACGTTCCTCCAAGGCTTTGCAATCTGCCATTCCTGTGAAAGTTGCAATACGCAGACTAGGCACGATATACTCCATTTGCATCACAACTTCTACACCATAGACCAATCTAAAAGGTGTCTTCCCTGATATATTTTTACAAGTAGTCATGTATGCCCATAGCACTTCAGGTATGTGCACATCCCAGTCATTCTGTTGCGCGTTGCAAATATTTGTCAGCGTGTTCTCAAAAATCTTATTAAAAGCCTCAACTTTTCCATTAGCCTGAGGATGATACGGTGTGCTCTTCTGATGATAGACCTGGAACTCCTCAGTCAATGCGTTGATTGTCTCATTCCAAAAGTGTGTACCTATATTGCTCATCAATACTTTTGTGCAGCCAAACCTAGTTAAGACATATTCGAACAAAAATTTCGTTGTTGTAACCCCTATACAGTCCTTAACCGGTTGTGCCTCTACCCATCTGGTTAAATACTCTGTTGCAGTGATGATGTAGCGTGCATCAGTTTTCTTCCCTAGGGGCTGAATCAGCCCAATAAAGTCAATCACCCATTTTTCAAATGGCTACAAAGATACTTGAGGATTTAATGGTAACTCATCCCTCCACAATGGTCTATCGTTCGTTGACATGCATCACATGCCCTACAATATGATTTGGAATCTTTATGCAATGTTGGCCACCATAGACCTACGCGAAAAATCTTCCACGTAATTGCTTTTCCTGCATAGTGTCCTCTCGCAGCTCCTCCATGAACTTCCGCGAGAATGCTATTGCGGTCAAAATTTGGCACATATCTTCGCAATATTTTGTCTACACCCATCTTATACAAATGTCCCACAATTACTGAAAAACCTACCGTGTGCACTACCAATTCCTTCTTTTAGTGACTTGTGTACCCTTCCAGAGCCATCCCCATAGTCAAGAAATGAATGATGTCTAGAAAATTATTATCAGTTATGTGCACCGCAAAGAGCTGCACATCGGGTAACCCTTCCTCCAAATTAGTAGGTTCCTCTCACGTTTCAATCCATGGTAGATGGTCAGGTCCTGCATTCAACCTTCCTAGTTTCAAAATCACCTCAAAATCATACTTGTGGAATAGCAGCAACCAACGGCAGAATTCCACCCCCCCCAACACAAACTTATTGATTAGGTATTTCAGGGAAGAATGATCTGTCTATATCTTGAAATTTCCACCCAACAGACAGTCCCTGAAATTTTGAAGTGCGTACACCATAGCCAATCCTTTGTGCTCCGTTGTTGAGTAATTCTTCTCAGCCTTTGATAATTTCCTTCTTGCAAAGGCTATAGGATGGTCTAGCTCTCCTTCCCTGGCCTGAGTTAGCACTTCTCCCAACGCAATGCATGAGGCATCAACATGTACATGGAATTACTTCTTTCAATCATGGAAGACTAAGATCGATGCAGTGTCCATCTTCTTTTTCAACACATCCAGACTATGCTGAGATTCTTCATCCCAACAGAATGTAGTGTCCTTCTTCAACAGTTTCTCCATAGGCATGGTAATCTGGGCATAAGCCTTGATGAACTTCCTGTAATATCATGTATGCCCCACTATTGCGCGTAGCTGTTTGACACTCCTAGGGACCTCCAAATTCACTATCACCATGATCTTGGTAGGGTCCACCATCAGCCCTTGCTTTCACACCACATGACGCATCAAGATCCCAAAGGGGACATAGAATAAACACTTCTTCAGATTCACCATGATCTGTTATATGTGGCACGTATCCAAAATCAAGCGCAAACTTGCTACATGGCGCTTTACTAAACTAAACACCAACCTATCGTCAAAGTAAACTTCCAAGAACTTATGGATGAACTCCTTAAATGTCGTTATAACTACGCGAAAAAATATCATTGGCGCATTCTTGAGCCTATTGACAGGCCAAAATGTATCGCCAACGACTATGGGGTCTCCTTGGTGTGAAGTCCCAATTAGACCTCACACCGTTTGGGATAGGAGCCCCATCCGGTATGTGGGCCCGGCTGCCACCATGAATGTTTTATGCTCTTGGTTATCAAATGAGAAGGTGCCAAAGTGGGGTGGGATTGAAGTGCTCGGGCAGTGAAACAAAATCAGACCAAGATTGACAAATTTTAGAAAGAATTTTAAACAAATCACAACAACGATAAGAAGAGATGAACAATGAGGGTGATTAGTTAGCTAAAACCCCATCAGACATAATAAACAAGAACATGATAGAGGTCAATTGTGAAGTAGTTCACAATAGGTCACTGACATGGCAAGGAACAAGTAAACATATATTCTAAAGAAAACCATACATGCAACCACTATGTATCAGTACATAACATCTCACGTATATGAAAGCACTCATATAGATATGGTGAGGTACCAGACAGCTAATACAACCACCATGAGTCAACATGGGAATCAGTGCAAAGGGAAAAATAAAACATCTTATTAATATTGTTGCAACTTCAAATATATATTATACAACTAGTCAATACCCAGTAGTGGAACATGGACTTCTCATACCATCGCCCAGTGTCAAAACCCTAGCCCTACTGCAAACTCACTCTCCTAGCTACCAAGAGCTGAGTGGCCTTAGCTCTCAAGCATCAATCCACTATCTCTATTGGCCTCAACTCAAGTGCTAAAGTCCCCCTGTAAGTGAGTGATTAGGGCACATTTATAGAGGTCAGGTGACCATCCACCTACCATGACTTTTGGCTTTCCCTCATGCCCTTTCGGCTACCTTCATGCCTCTTGAGCTTGCTCACTACTCTCTCATGCCTACTGCCTACTACAGGCTTAATTTCTCTCAGTTGGCATCATAGTAGAACATTTACATATTGATAGAAGAGAAAATGTGAGAATAAAAGAGGGTTCCTAGAAACCCTAATGTTGTTGTGTAGCCAAGATGAGCTACTAAACAGAGTTGTGATGCATTTGTTGTGTTGAATGTTGATTTTCCTAATATTATTCCTGCCATTATGGGTGACACAATGCTTTGAGCATCTACATGGATCCATCTAGCTTGTTTGTCGACACCCTTAATCACACGGTTTCTTACAAAAACCCTATATTTATCCATTCAAACCTTCCACTTGCAAACAAATGACATTGGTCATACATACTTTTCAACAAAGAATGATTTAAAGCATAAGTACTTGCTTGAAAGAAAACAGTAATTGGGACCCCTATATAGTCCCCTTCTATGTAATGGTGTTGTTGAAACAAGTGGCCTTTGCAAGGTTTTTTCGAAGCTTCCTTGATCACGTCATCATCCATAGATCTGTTATTATCCTTAGAACAAATGTTGAATGCAGCCTCGTAGTTTTGCCATGTCAAAAGGCATAGTTCTTTTTAAAACTGGATGATGTTTTTCGATGTCTTTGGAAACTACAATAACAAACTCTTTCACAATATCAACCCTACAGCACATACAACCATTGATTAATCATCAATATAGTTTACTTTAATAAAACAAGTAGCAAATATTATAAATAATAATAGGCAAAAATGTATGCCCCTAAAGTACTATTATCAAGATGGCTCAACCTTCCAAAATTATTTGTATCACCCCTTTAATATGTTTTTTTGGGATGTATCCCAATGCATTTTGATAATGTATGTTTGTCGATGCATAATCCAACCCTTTGGATCAGTTAATTAGGCATTGAAAGTAGTGTGTTCCTCCTATATTCATTATCTTGCATTACACAGAAAACATATTTGATGGGCAAGGAGCTAGATATGTTTTCCTTGGGTCGCAAATCTGGTGAGGTTGCACAATCACCATTTAATGGAGGTCACAATTCCAATGGCCTTTCATTCCTGCAATTTTACGACTTCTTGTAGGAGACATTTAAAGGCTGATCACGTAGTCACAACCTAAGAGGAGTCACATCAACTTTATTTGCTTCAGGAGCGATTTTGCGACTTGGCGAATAGGAGAGGTCACCGAGTCGCTTTTGAGGGAATTCACATTTTCTAGCAACTTTCATTGAGGCTCAAAGCGTGACCTCATGACCTGTGCATGAGTGTGACATACTAGAGGTCGCGTAGTCATATGGTAGAGTTGATAGCATTCTCTGTAATCCGGCCTTTGCGCAGCAAAATAGTGGTCTTTGCCTCTCATAGTTTAAGTCAACAAAGCAATATAGTCGCCGCTGGTATTGAATACATGGCCCTTCAGCTTATGCTCAAGGTGCTGCTCCTGCATGGGCATCTAAATACCTCGGTTGGGCTCGAAACATTCTCCTCGACATTCACCTCTAATGGCACCTTAAACACCCTATGCTCTTCGTCCCCTTGGTCATCTATGCCCCCATATGGCTTTCTATTCCAATTTATCTGCTAATAAAACAATGGTCATAATTCAAGATAATACGTTACACGGTGAGAGGCAATTCGGCGGAGATGACTTTGATGTACTGTGGCAACCAAATGTTCAAGAGGCTCCTTTGTTTCTAAAGGAGGAGGGATTAGAGCAAGATCGACGCATTTGATATAACATATCATGTCAGAACAGGACAATTATGAAATACCAAAAAAAGTCGGATTGCATTATAGCTTTTTCTAGATTCGGTGGCATCAATATAAGCTTGTACCACTATGAAATATCGAAAAATCAGAATGCATAATATCTTTTATTGTCTTTATGTGGCATCCACTCCTGCTTTCCTCACGGTATAATTAGCTAATACGTTTGATTCCTAGAAACAATTTGTATGACGCGCTTTCCTCCAGGTCTACTTAAGTTCATTAATTATTCCTATTATTTCTTTTACACAAAGTGCCCAGCATTTACTTAACTCTCAAAGGTGTGTATGGTTTTCAAGGGACTATATTGATTTTAGGCATCCTCTTGATCATTAGAACATCTTGTATTCGATGAAATCCACCAAACCTTAGTCTCATGATCCATGCTCCTGATGTACGCATGGCATCCACTCAGAACATCTACAGACGCAATAATGGATTTAACAAGCCCACTATGACCTTCTAACACTACCAAACACTAATGTGCATATTCCTCTCCTATTTTCCCCACTCTGATTGTATTATCCGTAGATTCACTGAATAAAAATTCTGCAACACTAACCAAGCATAAAATTGCACACGTGTGGCCTCTTAAGGCACCAGACATGTTCATATGTTGTGTGCAACCCTCTCTTTGCCAGACAATGATGGAATGATCACAAGCTCTAGAGTAGAGAATGGAGACATTGGGGCTAAGAGCCAATGCATTGATGGTAGATTTGTGCCTCAAGCGTAGCAACCAGAGAATGTTTTCTCTCATCCAAGGCCTTTGCCGAGATTTTGATTCTAGAATCCACAGATCTGCATCCATTTATGAGGCTACTCAATATGGCATTATGAGTAGAAATGTTTGATTACAAATGAGATGAAAAAGTATTTCTTATAATAGCATTCGAAACGTGCTTAGTAACCTCTCCAGAAAATACTTTGGAAAAGAGCACCTAGGAAGCACATTTGCTGGACTAGCATCATTAGGATCTGGTATCGATAAGAACCAGCTCCCTTCTTTTAAGCGGGGATGTTCAGCAGATAATTGATCCGAGCTTATAAGATTTGCGTTGGGAGCTCTTGAAAAGCATGGAAAACAAGATTTCATGGTTGAGAGAAAAAGTTGCCTATGAGAACAAACAAAGAAGGAACAATTTCCACAGACTCATATCCATTCAAAATTGTGGTTAGCTTTTCCATGATCTGCACTCTCAACCCACACATCAGAAAGAATGACAAACATGTCATTCAATGCCTTCTATTCCAGATCAGTTAATCTGATAGTTTCCTCTGTTGACAGATTCCCACCCCCAAAGAAATCAAGACTTTCTGCTACTGAAAGAGATACTTCCTGATTCTCTAATGGCAAAAAACCACATGAATGAACCTGTGATGACCGTGTAATACCCCTTATGCTTCATGCCTTGTTTTGGATAGATTGTTGAATTTTTATGGTACTCTGAGTGAAATGATCTCCCATACGACTTTTGGGTGCATTGTGAAGACTCAAACCCCAAAACATAATCCATTTATAATTTTCAAACATCCACCATGCCACATAATTAAGGAATTCTGGCATCAAAGTGTCTAAGAGTTGTCGTGCCAAGGGGCCACTTATAAAAATGTAGCGTCATTCGTGGTACCTTTAGGGCATCCTGAAAAAGAAAATGAGATGCAAAATAAGCTATTATGCCATAGTGACACTTTTGTGTGAACAATAAATGAATAAAACACTAATTCATTTGAGGAGTCTAAACAATAAATGATCCCGACTTAAGATGTCATTTTATATTGGTTGATGAAATCATGCTTAAGTTTGGAGGCCAACTCAACATTTTGGTGCTTTCATGGATTTATCAATTACAATCGGTTTTCATAACACATGATGCCTGAGGGGTGATGCACTCATAGAGTGAGCTTCTTGAAACATTAGTGATAGTTGGACTACAGGTTACCATGATCTAGGGTTTTGAATATCCATTGGAACGAAAGCCTTGATAAAAATCCTAATGTGCATGTCAAGATGAGGAATCAATCATGAACCGAGGGTCCTATGACACGCAACAATTTCTTCCATGATGACCGACAATGTTGATGGGAACACACTCTCAACGAGATGTGAATTAGGTCAAAAGCAAAGGGATCACCTTTATCCATTCAGGGTTTCGCCCAAACCTCAAAACTATTCATCGTTTGAAAAGCTAAATTGCATGTACGTTTGCTCAGATGGACTCAAAAACCATGAGACTCTTGATGCATTAATAAAGCCATCAACCTTCGAAACCCTAATGCGGTCTTAAGGCATATGTCTGAGATGAAACATGGTGTGCAGATGCAATGTACGAAATGTGAGTGGGCGCACAAAAGGGGTTGGATAGGCAAATTCACAGGGAAAGAAGCCGGTTAGGGGCCCTATCGAAACCCTAAAAGCTTGGGGAAAATGCTGGGGTACCCAAAATTTTGAATATGCCCAAAATTTGGGTGGCGTTGTAGCGGCTACAACAATTGGCAAACCACTGGTAGAATTTAATATCTCTGTCAACACCCCTGTAGTAGTTTGAGTGCGAATAATGATGCAAGGGAATATTGAACAGATGCTATGGGCACCTCCTGCGTTGTCACAACCTTTGTGGATGTGCCTTCCCTCGTGCCTCGGCTAGGTCTTGCCAGTCAGTAAACACCCAATTGAGAGTTCACACATGTTGGTAGTTAATGATGATGCCAAGAACAGGGCAAAGGGCTTATTGTATTCAGAATTTTAAAAATAATTTTCTAGTGTTGCTCCACTACCAACGAGCCTGGACAGTACCCCGGTGGAGTCACTTCTAGAAATCACAAACATTGCTCTACTGCCAGCAAGCTTGGTTAGTACCCCAGCATAGTCATTGTATTACCTCTCTACGCATGAAGCCTTTCTCGATCCTTTACCATATATTTGGTTTCCTTTTCATTTAAGTGTGCATTTTCACTTATTTCTAGGCATTCAATGGGTCAGGGCAGATGAGGGATCCCGACTTATTTTATGAGCAAGAGAGGTTGTTTCTTGTTTGACAGAAACTAAGAGATATCCTGATTTAGGTTTACCCTCATGCCAAGCTTCCACATCTCATTTCTCGTCAGCAAGTGAAAAACACAAGTCATTGAAATAATAAAGACCACGTTGAGCATGAGGTTCGGGTTATAAGTATAGGTCATTTAAACTGATTAGGGTTCCCCATCAGCAATATGTTCTTATTCTCCCTACTAATAAATTAGACTCGTAGGAGAGATATCCAAGATGCAAATTTGATGGTTGGATCTAAGAGAGGCTACCCATTGGTGTAATCATCACAACTTCACACAATCATAGGGCTAGGGTTTTAGTTCTAAGACTAGGGTTTTAGTTGTAGGGTTAGGTGACCAAGAAACTCTCCTAGGGTTTACAAACCGGTGTGAAGAGGTCGAAGCAATGCACTTGGAGTAAGAGAAAAAGGTGTGAGAAAGCTATTCACGGCACCACAGGTTTTGAAATATTCAAGTTCATGAAGGCTCATGCAGCGGCATGCAACATAGGTGAAATTTCCAGGCTAGGTCAAAGGTGAGTGTTTTCCAAGCGAGAAGGAAAGTGTATGATGTAATGTGACAGACAGGGTTAATGACGCAATGTAATGCTATGGGCAGAGGAGATAAACTAATTGAAATTCAAGGACTAGTGCAATGCATATGCAAATATTTCATGAATGCCATGCAACAATAAAAAAAAAATGTAAGGACATGAGTGCATAAACAATCAAGTCGGGAACTAACTACCTACAACAAAGAAAATGAAGCATGACAAAATTTACGTCATAAGGCAAATTCTAATCAGCCAAGCAAAACTAAAACCTAACTAGTCTAAATCCTAAATCTTAAATTGACCAAAGCATAGCTCGGGTTATGTGAAATCAAACTTCCAATGCAACCACCGTAGCAGATCCCAACCTGCAAAAACAAAGATAACTGCAATTAGAATTTGTGGAAAGAGTTGTGCAAAAAATAACACTTACCTGTAACACATGCACAACAGAAAGAACATCTCATCCATTTACAGGGAAACGTGCCAAAGAAGACCTTTTAAGGCAAACTGCAACCCAATCCTGGTAAAGCGAAACACCAACGTGAAATTTATAGTCATACAACCATAACATACATCCGTTTATACTTAACCCTAAATCCAATGCAAGTAAGGCAAGTTGTTGTCGGCTAGTAAAGAATATCCCAGACTGATCCAATCAGCAACCCTATCATGATGTAGAGGATGATCAACTAGATAACCCTGAAAAGAGGGGCCTCTGTCGGGTGTGACTGAGATTCCTAAGGATTCAAACATAGAAACCCTAATTTCAAAAACCCTAGTTTGAAATCGTTGATAGACTTCATCAAGGACGTGAGGACCTGACATAACCATCAACGGAAGTTGAAGTGCCTCATCATCCCGGTCAACCTCTAAGCCTTCAAATGAAAAACCATCAAATATTGGTAGCTTCGCAAGATTTGTAGATGGAAGTGTACGATTATCATTGGTTGTGATCAGACAACTTTCAATGAAAATTTTGTGGATTGGATCCATTGTTTGAATATTGATAGATTGGTAGCTTGATAAATGAGACTCTTTAGATTCCAAAAAATGCACTGAATCAACAGAAAGAGTCTCAGGTAGAGGGGAGGTCAGGAGATTCGCCCCTTCCCCTACAGGCGATTGTAAGACATCATTTGATTGTGTATGTTGACAGACTGTATTGGCTAGGAGACAATAAAAAATATTTGAGACAATGGATAGAGCACTCCCTTCAGCAAACAAATTAGGATATAGAGGTTGATGTGCATTAGTTGAAAGGTGAAGGAAAGATTTGCTCAAAGAGACATTTCTCGAGTCAGAGGGTTTCCCATATGAGCACGCATCCAACGAGATTATGCTGTGAGGAGCGTGATGTGCATAAACCCTAATTCGACTTGGTTCAAGGGTCTCATCAAGAATGTGAGAACCTAACATAACCATCAACGAAAGCTGAAGTGCCTCAACTTCCAGATGAGTCCCTAAACTTTCGAAAGGTGGGTCAGCAAACTCTTGTGACATCATAGGATAATCACTAGGGGCATGGGCGAATATATATCCATAAAAATGAGAATCGTTGAAACCACCAATTTGATCAAGCTAGGTATCTGATACATAAGTCTCTTCTTGGCTTGTGGGGGAAGAGAGATTAATGAGGGAACCAGCTTGAGCTAGATGAGATGCAAGGCCCTCTTCTTCGCATATTAAAGAATGTGAGTAGCAAAGATCAGGCATAAGGGATTCATACTCTACATCCCTTGACTATGAAACCTCACCCCCATGCACATCATTACAATCAACACATGTAAGATAAAGGTATGAATGATCTGAAGTAATCACTAGTGCAGTAGACCCATGAACTAAATCGGGCTAGAATGGATGCACAGGGTGACATGAAGGAGCACCGATCGGACTCAGACTCACATCCTGCCCATTTATGTTCACCAAAGAGCAAGATGGATTTATAGGCTTGATGTATTTTGTGGATTTGATAAGACAATCATTACTTGAGACAAGACCAACACCATCGAGTACAGTTGAATGAGATCCCGTGATATAGTGCGACATATGTTGAATGGATTTGATCAGAAGAGATGTTATGTGATTTTCAGATTCAAAACCAAAAGAATGTATGAGGGATTTAGAGGCGATACCATCATATATGTTTCCCATAAAGCACTGTTCATTGTTTGAACCATTAGAAATCCCACAAACAGTAATCACTTCCTCGGAGTTTTGAGGTTGTTCCAGATTCAAAGAGATAGGCCAAACAAAATTACGAGAAGAATCTGGACACTTTGTAATATGCAAATTATGATGATACTCATGTGAAACAGGGCTTGTTTCTAATTGAAAATGTTGTAAAGAAACGAGAACCAATCGCTGAAAAATTATATTCAAATACACCCAATCAATATCACTTTCAGGAAATTCAAAACAAAGATGCACAAATCTGAAAACAAAGCCCTCTAAAGATTCCTTGGGTTTCATCCTAATTTCATTTATCCTCTTTAACACATCTTGAAAATCGTACCTGTCAAATACTTGTTGGAGCTTACCGACGAGTTGCTCGAACGAATGAATGGACGCTACTGGCAAGGTGTGGCACCATTACTTAGCGCGAATTTCAAGGGTGAGGGAGAGAAATGCACAAGAAAACTCTTCATCATCGATCTCAAAAGATTCACAAAACTCAAGGAAATTCCAAATGTGCTCGATTAAAGTTGTTCCATCCTCACCATCAAACTTTAACAAAGACAAGTGATAGAACTGCTCCTCGGGATGGAAAATCGGAAAATAGACAAACCAGATAAACATACCAGGAGCAAGATTCTAGTTAGAGCCATTAACAGATATGAGACTAAACTACAGGTTCCAAGGGCTCATCTTGTCATTTGGCCCTCCTTCTAGCACCAGTTTGTTGACGAGCCAAAATATACCACCAACGACTAAGGGGTCTCCCCGGTGTGAAGTCCCAATTAGACATCACACCATTTGGGATAGGAGCCCCATCCGGTATGTGGGCCCAGCTGCCACCATCAATGTTTTATGCTCTTTGTTATCAAATGAGAAGGTGCCAAAGTGGGTTGGGAATGAAGTGCTCGGGCAACAAAACAAAATCACACCAAGATTGACAAATTGCAAAAAGAGGTTTAAACAAATCACAACAATGATAAGAAGAGATGAATGATGAGGGCGATTAGTTAGCTAAAACCCCATCAGAAATAATAAACAATAACATGTTGGAGGTCAATTGCGAAGTAGTTCACAATAGGTCACCGACATGGCAAGGAACAAGTAAACACAGATTCTAAAGCGAAACATACATGCAACCACTATGTATCAGTACATAACATCTCACATATATGAAAGCACTTATACAAATATGGTGAGGCACCAGACAGCTAATACAACCACCATGAGTCAGCATGGGAATTAGTGTAAAGGGAAAAAGAAAACATCTTATTAATATTGTTGCAACTTCAAATGCATATCATGCAACTGGTCAATACCCAGTAGTGGAACATGGACTGTTCATACCATTGCTAGGTGTCAAAACCCTAGCCCTACTGAAAACTCATTCTCCTAGCTACCAAGATCTGAGTGGCCTTAGCTCTCAAACATCAACCCACTATCTCTATTGGCCTCAACTCAACTGATAAAGTCCCCCTATAAGTGAGGGATGAGGGCACATTTATAGGGGTCAGGTGACCATCCACCTACCGTGACCTTTAGCCTTCCCTCATGCCCTTTCAGTTACCTTCATGCCTCTTGAGCTTGCTCACTACTCTCTCATTCCTACTGCCTACTACAGGCTTAATTTTTCTCACCTTAATTGCTAGCATCATAGGAGAACATTTACGTATTGATAGAAGAGAAAATGTGAGGAGAATAAAAAAGGGTTGCTAGAAACCCTAATGTTGTTGTGCAGCCAAGATGAGCTACTAAACAGAGTTGTGATGCATTTGTTGCATTTAATGTTGACTTGACTACTATTGTTCCTGCCATCGGGTGACACAATGCTTCGAGCATCTTCATGGATCCATCTAGCTTGTTTGTCGACACCCTTAATCGCACAGTTTCTTACAAAAACCATAGCTTTCTCCATGCAAACCTTCCACCTGCAAACAAATGACATTGGTCATACATACTTTTCAACAAAGAATGATTTAAAGCATAAGTGCTTGCTTGAAAGAAAACTCTAATTGGAACCCCTGTATAGTCCCCTTCGATGTAATGGTGTTGTAAAAACGAGTGGCCTTTGCGGGGTTTTTTCTAATCTTCCTCGATCATGTCATCATCCATAGATCTGTTATTATCCTTAGAACAAGTTTTGAATGTAACCTCGTAGTCTTGCCATGTCAAAAGGCATAGTGCTTTTGAAAACTAGATGATGTTTTTCCATGTCTCTGGGAACTACAGTAACAAACTCTTTCACAACATCAACCCCGCAGCACATACAACCATTGATTAATCATCAATATAAGTTTACTTTAATAAAACAAGTAGAAAATATTATAAATAATAATAGGCAAAAATGTATGGCCCTAAGATACTATTATCAAGATGGCTCAGCCTTCCAACATTCTTTGTATCACCCCTTTCATTATCTTGCATTATGAAGAAAACATATTTAATGGGCAAGGAACTAGATATGTTTTCCTTGGGTCACAAATCTGCACAGTCACCATTTAATGGAGGTCACAATTACGATGGCCTGTCATGCCTGCGATTTTGCGACTTCTTGTTGGCCACATTTAAAGGTTGATCGCATAGTCATAGCCTAAGAGGAGTGGCATCAACCTTTATTTACTTCAGGAGCGATTTTGCGACCTGGTGACTAGGAGAGGTCGCCGAGTCACTTTTGACGGAAGTTGCATTTTCTAGCGACTTTCATTGAGGCTCAAAGCACAACCTCGCGACCTATGCAAGAGTGCGACTTACTGGCGGTCGCATAGTTTGATGGCAGGGTTGGCAGCATTCTCTGTAATCCGGCCTCTGCGCAGCAAAGTAGTGATCTTTGCCTCTCATAGTTTAAGTCAACAAAGAAATATAGTCGCTGTAGGTATTGACTACACGACCCTTCAGCTTATGCTCAAGGCATTGCTCCTGCATGGGCATCTAAATACCTCGATCGGGCTCGAAAGGATCTCCTCGACATTCGCCTCTGACGGCACCTTAAACACCCTGCGCTCTTCGTCCCCCTGGTCATCTATGCCCCCAAATGGCTTTCTATTTCGATTTATCTGCTAATAAAACAATGGTCGTAATTCCAGATAATAGTTTACACTATGAGAGAAAATTGGGCAGAGATGACTTTGACGTACCGTGGAAACCAAATGTTCAAGAGGCTCCTTTGTTTCTAATGGAGGAGGGATTATAACAGGATCGACACATTTGGTATAACATATCCTGTCATAAAAAGACAATTATGAAATACCGAAAAAAAAAAAAAAAAAAAAAAAAAAACAAAAAAAAAAAAAAAAAAAAAATACCAAAAAAAAAAAATTGGATTGCATCATAGCTTTTTCCAGATTCTATGGCATCAATATAAGCTTGTACCATTATGAAATATCGAAAAATCAGATTCCATAATAACTTTTACTATCTTTATGTGGCATCCACTCCTGCTTTCCTCACGGTATAATTAGCTAATACATTTGAGTCCTGGAAACAATTTTTATGACGCACTTTCCTCCAGGTCTAATTAACTTCATTAATCATTCCTATTATTTCTTTTACAAGGAGCACCTAACATTTACTTAACTCTCAATGTGTGTGTATGGTTTTCAAGGGACTATATTGATTGTGGGGATCCTCTTGATCATTGGAACATCTTGTATTCTACAAAATCCATGAAACCTTAATCTCATGATTCATCCTCCCGTTGTACACATGGCATCCATTCATAGCATCTATAGATGCAACAATGGATTTAACGGGCCCGCTGTGACCTTCTAACACTACTAAACACTGATGCGCATTTTCCTCTCCTCTTTTCCCCACTCTGATTGTATTATCCACAAATCCACTGAATAAAAATTCTGCAACACTCGCCAAGCATAAAATTACGCGCTTGTGGCCTCTTAAGGTGCCGGACACGTTCATATGTTGCACGCTACCCTCTCTTTGCCAAAGAATGATGGAATGATCACAAGCTCCAGAGTAGAGAATGGAACCGTTGGGGATGAGGGCCAATGCATTGATGGAAGATTTGTACCTCTCAAGCATAGCAACCAAAGAATTTTTTCTCTCGCCCGAGGCCTTTGCCCAAAATTTGATTATGGAATCCGCAAATCTGCATCTATTTATGAGGCTACTCAATATGGGCTTATGAGTAGAAATGTTTGATTATAAATGATATGAAAAGGTCTTATAATAGCATTTGAAATGTGCTTAGTAACCTCTCCATAAAATACTTTGGAAAAGAGCACCTAGGAAGCACATTTGTTGGACTAGCATCATCAGGATCTGGTATCAATAAGAACCAGCTCCCTTCTTTTAAGCGGGGATGTTCAGCAGATAATTGATATGAGCTTATCAAATTGCATTAGAGGCCCTTGAAAAGCATGGAAAGCGAGATTTCATCGTTAAGAGAAAAAGTTGCCTATAGAACAAAAAAATAAGGATCAATTTCCACAGACTCATATCCATTTGAAATTGTGGTTATCTTTTCCATGATCTACACTCTCAACCCACACATTAGAAAGAGTGAAAAACATGTCATTCAATGCCTTATGTTCCAAATCAATGAATTTGACAGTTTCCTCTGTTGACAGATTCCCACCCCCAAAGAAATCAAGACTTGATGTTACTGAAAGAGATACCTCCTGATTCTCTAATGGCGGAAAACCACATGAATGAACCTATGATGATCGTGTAATTCCCCTTATGCTTCATGCCTCGTTTTGGATCGTTTGTTAGATTTTTATGGTTTTCTGAGTGAAAAGATCTCCCATACAACTTTTGGGTGCATTGTGATGGCTCAAACCCCAAAACATAATCCATTTATAATTTTCAAACATCCACCATGCCACGTAATTAAGGAATTCTGGCATCAGAGCATCTAAGTGTTGTCGTGCCAAGGGGCCACTTATGCAAATGTAGCGTAGTTCGTGGTACCTTCAGGGTATCCTGAAAAAGTAGATGAGATGAAAAATAAGCTATTATGCCATAGTGACACTTTTGTGTGAAGAATAAATGAATAAAACACTAATTCATTTGAGGAACCTAAACAATAAATGATCCTGACTTAAGATGTCATTTTATATTGGTTGATGAAAACATGCTTAATTTTGGAGGCCAACTCAACATTCCGGTGCTTTTATGGATTTATTAATTACAATTGGTTTTGATAACACATGATGCCCGAGGGGTGATGCACTCATAGAGAGAGATTCTTAAAACATTAGTGATAGTTGGACTATAGATTACCATGATCTAGGGTTTTGAATATCCATTGGAACAAAAGCCTTGATAAAAATGCTAATGTGCATGCCATTTCATATCATTTATAATCAAAATTGTCCATCGTTTGAAAAGCCAAATTGCATGTATGTTTGCTCAGATGGGCTCAAAAACTGTCTTTTGACGCATTAATAAAACCATCAACCCTTGAAACCCTAATGCAGTCCTAAGGCATATGTCTGAGATGAAACATGGTGTGCGGATGCAATGTAAGAAATGTGAGTGGGCGCACAAAAGGGGTTGGATAGGCAAATTCGCAGGGAGAGAAACTGGTTGGGGGCCCTATCGAAACCATAAAAGCTTGGGACGAATGGTGGGGTACCCAAAATTTTGAATATGCCCAAAATTTGGGTGGTGTTGTAGCAGCTACAACAGAGCCCAAACAGCATCATGGTATACTTGAAACAACCCCATTCCATCGCAAAGGTTGTGTTGCTCCTATCTTCTGGCGCAATCTTTATCTAATGGTACCCAGAAAATCCATCAGTGAATGAGTAGGCCTCCTTCCCTCCAACATTGTTTAATAATTCATCTGTAAGCGACATCAGGAATGGTTCATGGACACAGGCATTATTAAGCTTCCTCAAATCAACACAAATCCTTATTTCATCCTTCTATTTCTTCTCCTGGACCACCATGGGGCTCACCCAATCAGACTCTTCCACTGGTTCTATGATGCATACTGCTAGCATCTTATCCAACTCCAAACGAACCTTTTCCTTATACTTAGGATTCAAATGATATGACCTCTACTTAACAAGCTTCGCATTCGGCTTCGAAGTGATTTTCATAACACCCAAGTCTCTTATTATACCCTTCAAGTCTGAAAACTTAGTAGGGAACAGATCCTGATATTCGTGGAGTAATTCAGTGACCTTATCCACAGTAGTGTCGTCCTAGTAATCTCCTACCTTTGCTAACTTTGGTTCTGCTTCAGTTCTAATGTTTACTTGCCTGGTTTTCAGTGACGTGGTGATATCTGTGTTCTCTATTTGTGAACCTTCGACTTCGCGGTGCCCTTCTACCTCTGGAATATTAATATTTCTAGGGTCATCATCCTCCCCTTCAGTTGTCACGTTATAACATTCTAGCGCATGGCGCAGTTGGTTGCTCCAATTTGGTTGGACCCATTCAAGAGGTTCCTATGGTATTCTGAAGATCATTGCCTTAACCTCCTACAGGGTTTCATCAATGCTCTTGAACCCATCTTCAAAATTGAATGTCATTAAGAATCCTTCCCTCAATATATCCAGCTCTACGATACCATGGCGGAGCTCTGTCTCCAAGTACTAGTTCATAGGGATGGTGTCCAAAGTATCGTAGAATAAATGTACCCACTCTGGATGCATCTCTGTTCCATACACTTTAGTCCACTTCGCTAGGTGATCACGTGGATCATCCCTCCCATCATATTTCTCAGTCAATCCAAGGGTAGGTCAACCAAACTGTAATCTCATCATTCTTCTATAATCCTGCCATCCATCGAAGGTATCGTTGTGTGTACCCCACCATCGTGCGGGCGTAGCGCACAGTGCTAGATCTAATACTAGGAAGTGGTGATGCTCAGGGATCTCACGCTCAAACATATCCAAAAACTTATCTACATCAGTTTAAACCATCATAATAGGGTAAATTCCTTACCTCCGATGACACACAGTGCATCGATTTAGTCGTCATGTTGCAGCACAGCGTGGATACTTCATGCAACCTATTTTGCCAGTGCTCCAACTCTTCATCTAAATCTGAGGTACAGGAACTTTCTTGATCCCATACAATCCTTCCATCCATCGTCAAGTTAATCTAGTCCTGGTCTCGTGCATTTATTTTATAGATCTCATCCAAGTCATCATCACTCTCTTCGTAGTCACAGACTGGTTCAGTATAACGCGACCCTTCTGGAAGGTCCAACAATACTACAACCCAAAATGATTTCCTTTCAAATGACATCGTCCTCTTCTTTAAGTTAATTAATCCATTCATATCAATGGCCCAGTCAATTTCGAGGAGCGTGGGGTATGGATTATTGTCATCAATGATCTTTATTACTTCAAAATCAGCCAGTGCGCTCGCACATTCTATATCCACTGTTACTCCATGTAGTCATCCCATAGGGATGATCTTCTATTGGTTTTCCATTCTAAGTTGGATCAGAGACCACTGCAGTGTAGGTCTCACCATTCTTTCCCATGTTTGTTTTGGCAAGACATTCGGATCAGACCCCAGATCCAAGATAACCTGGTCCATCTCATAATCTCATATCTGCAAGGTAAGCCTCAACTCACACCCAGTTCTAGCCTTATGCTAGCCGATTTTTCTTACTACGTGATGTCCATCATGAACGTTTTCTTTTCCAGCGCATTTGTTTATTTACTCTTGCAGGCCCTTCACATCTTTTCTATTGCACATTAATTTCATGCAGGTCTCCAAGAACGTGATCAACACAAAGGGATCAACTTCTGTATTCGCGCTAGTTTCTGGTACTTTGTTCTGGCTCCCTAAGGTGGATGCCTTAGCGAAGCTTTTATTGGCCTCCATAAATTTTTCCTTCACACGCTTCAAATCAAACCCAAATTCCTTTTCTGAGGCCTTGCAGACCCACCTGTCCTCTTCAGGTTTTTTTACCTTATCATCATCAGTCTTTATTTCACTCCTTAGCACTATATTCACATTTTGATCTTCTTCGTGGGGCTTAGCTCTCATCATTTGTAAGTTCTGCATAGGTTTTTGAGGTTGTGCCTTCTTCTCTTGCATCTTATCTATCAACATGGGGCATTCTTCGATAGTGTGGTCAAACTGGTTGCAGTATTGATAGGAAGGGCATGTCTAATTTTGACACTCCCACACGTAGTGCCCTGGTCCCACAGCTATAGAAAATAACCTATCCACGACCTCTACCATGTCCTCCTCCTCCTCAGCCCCGACCATTTCCTAGATAACCCCCACTTGCTCCTCTTGCACCCTGATCTAGAGGTCGAGTTTCTGCTTGCATCAGGTATGTAGGCACTCTTTCCATCATTAGTTCATAGTTGTGACAGTGGCGCTCATCATGGCCCACTGATTTGTAGAATTTGCAGAACAACTTTTGTGGTGTCTGAAAAAACTTTTTAAGCAAATGACAATTATATGTGGTTTGTTTTCTAGCCACCTAACAAATAGCACACCATAGCGCGGCCCCCATACTCGACCCTGTTGGAGCTTCTGTCCTCAAGGGAATTGGTCCCCCTCCTATGTTATAGTCCACAAATACGAGACAGTGGTTTTTATCATGCCCCTAGATTTTACATTTCAAGCACCAGATTTCCTCACGCACCTCTGGTTTAGTCTCCTTCTCTTTCTTCAAGCTCTGCAATTCCAAGCAGAGGTTCTGCAATTGGGAGTGAATCTATTATACCCCCAAGGTTGCATCCTGCATAGGCATCGCATGCAACCTCATCACGATTTCTAGGGCTTCTGCCTAAGTTCCTATCTTTTGCTATGACAAAGTAATCCTCAAGTGGGGTAGAAGCAAAGCTATAAAGCACTCATGGTGCTGACCATCTGTGAGCTGCATATTAGCTTCGCGGATCACACATTTCAACCTTTGATCTAACTCCCAAGGTGTTTCATCAACCCTCATCATGATCTTCTTAAATCTGACTACTAACTAAAAGTCAGACTTAGATTTACTAAATACTTTTTTTAAAGCATCCTCAGTTTCTGCTAGTGTTGCCACAAGATGATCAAAACAATACTTAATATACCATGTCAGCGTGCAATCCTACAGAGCAGAAACTAACTGCGCCTTCTTTATGTTGTCATCAATAATCTACTGCATGGTTCACCAAGCATTCGCAACAAACCATAATTGATCTATATCTTTGCTCCCTATGCCCTTGAAATTTGGCAACTTCATTGTGTTCGACATGTTGAATGGCGGTGGTGGTGGCGCAGGTGTGGGCGATGATGTATGCTGTGGAGGTGGAGGTGGAGTGGATGGATGATGTATACGCGGAAAACGATATCTTATTAGCTGGACAATACTCCATAGTGAGGCCTATATCATTCCCTCATTGCCACTCGATGCAGGTCCAATCAACAGGCTATATTCAGGACCTGCTTTTTCTCAATCTCTGAAGAGTTTTCCACATCGCGTAGCTCCAAACATCAAGGCAATGGCATAACCCATTTTTTCACACAAGAGAATATTAATCCAGGTATTCAGAGATATCAAATACTTACGTCGCGGTCCCTTAATGAAGAACCACTCTCCTTCGTTGTCGCTGACTGAGGTATCAACTGCGAACTCTATAACAAATCCTCCTATAATCCGATCAAGCCAATAGTCAACAGCACACACGATCTTGTCTTCAAAGGATTCTAATCGTCATATCAATTCTAGAGATCACACTATTGGACCGTTAAGCTTCCACCTCCCTTGGTCATCTGCAAACTTAGCTATCCACTCGTATAATTCGATCGGGAAGGTGCACAAGAAAATTTCATGTATTTCCGTATACAAATATATGTCCAACCACTACTCCTTTGACAAATGCAGATTCTTGTTTTCTTTCGCCATGAATTCATGATTCTTCCTATCCAACCACTTATCAATTTCTTTCTTGGTTGGATTCCAGTGATGCGACATCACACATATCCTTCAAGCAAATCCCAGTCCCGACAACATAACCATTTGGTGTCTTAGTGGGTCCTAACCCAGGTTCAGAGTTAATTGTGCCAAACAAAACCCTACACTACTGGCCCTTTCGACATCGACACGCATATCATGGGCTGAAGTCTCACCCGAAGTAGTAGGGGGGATGCTAGAATCAAGTTTCTGCATCCAGAGATCAATGTGATGTCTTTTATTGCTCTAGATCAGCCTTCATGCAGGTATATGAGCTCCTTAGGGCTTGGTATTGCAACTTCCTTTAAACAGCTTCTAGGCCTTCGCGAAGGTCTACGATTAGCTTTTTCAAACCTTTAATAGTTGAGTTATCTACTTACGCACATTAGAAAATAACCCTAGATCTGAACTCGCATGGATCTACTTAAGTATTTAATAAACATAACAGAAAGTATCATAATCTTCGCGGAAGTACTTAACATGCAATGCGTACAGTTATTAAGAATTATTCCATGGATTCACGCATAAATAGATCAATATTTCATAAAGATATATTTAGTTATATATATTATAATATTTTATATAATATTTATTATATTTATATTATATATTCATCCACATCATATATTGCAAACATGAATAGTAAACAGATAAGCATAGGAATTCTTCAACAGTCTTCTTTATTGATCTTCAATATGGTGTTACAGACTCAAAACTTCCCTGCGCACTCAGCTGTAGACTCTACTTTAGGCCTTTGTGCACTCAGTTGCAGAGCCTTTCTCCTTCTATCTATTTGCTCCTTACTTTCCCTTTTTCCTTTCACAGACATAGACATGCCTTAGACTCTCTAAGACACACCTATTTATAGCCTTTTACATACAATCCCATGGTCTGTGGACCATGGGAGGATCTGAAAAACTGACTCAACTTTTACATAAACAAGGGGCTAAAACCCCATTTGACTCCTAACCATCTACGCGCTCTGCATCCACAAATTGCGGAGACTTTACATCTTTTACCAGATTTTACGTTAAAACTTGGATTTTTAACCCCAAAACTAACACAGGGGACCCCATCCCAACAAAGTGACACTTGCAATTTCCAAAACAACTCAAGTGCATCCTCCGGGCTGCTAAAAATATATCCCTAATTTTAGGGATGCTTTTTCTCTTTTTGATTTTTGTTTTTTTCGGGAAAAGCTGCCATGCATTGCCCAGAGAGATTGCGCAGTTTTGGGGAGAACCAGGAAACTCCCTGGTTCATGCACTAAGTAGCTTCTGAGCAGAAAGGCTTCAACATAATTTATGGGCTAAGTGACTTTGGGATGCCTCTCATGCTCTACGCAATTTCCAAACTCAAGGTTGGTTTTCATCTGATGTTGTGAAATTCTTGAGCTCAAGGCTCACTGTCAGCTTGGACTGCATAATTCCCGAGAGCAAGGTTGGTTTCCCTCAAGTATTTCGCAGTTCTCTAAGGCAAGACTGGAACTGGATGAAGCCAAGTCAAGAGATAGGCTTGTGGGTTAGACATTAAACCAAGTAAGCAACACAGAAGCCAAGATGCAAAGAATGAGGCTCAATCAAAGCACCAATACCTAGGTCAGTGCAAGATGAGTTGCTATGGTTTAGAAGGGAGGCTCCAAAAAAAAGCATAGGAAAAATTTTGGAGGGTGGTTGTAGATGTACAACACACCTTTAATGATTTCAGGCTTATTTCTCTTTGTAATTGCATCTATAATATTATTGCGAAAATCACTCCAAATTGTATCAGGCCTATTTTATCACAACATATATCACAAGAGAAATTTTCCTTTTTAGACAATCGCCAAATCCATGAAGCTATAGGCATTGCTAAGGAAGGATTATACTCTTTGAAAATTAAGAATCTGAAGGGTATGATTTTTAAAATTGATCTAAGGCATATGACAGGACTAGATGGCTATACTTGTGGATTTTATTGACTTATCTAGGATTCCCTCATGATTTCATTAATTGGATAATGTGTTGTATTTCCTTTGTTTCATATAGTATTCTCATCAATGGATCAACATCTAATTTTTTTCATCAGAGCGTGGGCTCGGGAAGAGGTGCCCTTTATCACCGTTATTTTTCCTATTGGTTATGGAAGGCCTGAGAAGATTGATAGCTCAAGAAAAGAATCAGGGGAGAATTAAAGGTATTAAAATAGTAGAAAATATCATTTTTTCTCATTTACTTTTTGTGGATGATGTCCTCATTTTTCTGAATGGGACCTCAGTGATTCAATTGTGTTCAATGTCACTCTTAAGTTATTCTACAAGGCTACATGGATGGAAAGAAATCAAGAGAAGTCTACTTTGTCTGCTATGGGGTGTACACATTATGAAATAGATTATGCAAAACAGAGATTTCCATATAGACTCCTAGCCTTTGAAGATGGACACAAATATTTGGGATTTCGGCTCAAACCCAATAACTATAAAATTGTTGATTGGATATGGTTGGTAGCCAAGGTTGAAAGAAGAGTAAACATCTGGCATCATTGTTGGTTATCTAGGTTTGGTCGAATAGTTCTAATCAAATTAGTGTTGGAGGCAATCCTTGTATATTGGATGTCTTTGGCATGGATCCCAAAAGGAATATTAACTAGAATTCAATAGTTATGTTGTAGCTTTCTCTAGTGAGGGAACAAGGAAGGTAGAACATTTGCATGGGTAAGATGGGATCACATTGCTTTGCTCAAGAAATTGGGAGGTTGGGGGATGAAGAATCTTGTATGTTTTTCTAAAGCCCTTGCTGCAAAATTGGGATGGCAGATCCTTACTACAAATAGTTCATGGACTGAGGTGGTTGTTAGAAAATACATTAGACCGTAGCATATTGATGAATGGATCATAATACCTAGGTGGAATAGAATTGACATATCAACATTTTGGCAATCTATTTTGAACTCTTTTGAATACATCCGAGTAGTGCTAGCCTGGAGAGTAGGATTGGGTGGGAAGGTTCGCATTGGTATGGACGCATGGTCTGGGAGTGGAAATGATCACATCCTCCCCCCTGAACTCATCCAATTTCTAGAGACATCTAGTATGAGGACTCTAAATCAAATAACGGACTCATAAAATTCCTCTATTTTTGGACAAGGATGGAAATCGACACTGAACCTTAGGATCCCTACAATGTGGCATCAGGACTGTACAAACTATATTAATTCACTATTACATAAGGATTCAGGATAGGGAAGATGAATTAATTTGGGCCATTTCTTAACATGGAAAATATACTCCAAAAGAGGGATATCTATTTATATATGTTGATCATGAGCCCCTTAATTTTGTCTGGTGATGGCATCCGTTGTGGAAATTAAAAGGTATGCCTAAAGCTAAGATTTTTATGTGGTGTTTATTACACAACAAAGCTCCCACAGGAGACAACCTTTAACGTCATACCTTTCAGGGTCCCTCTTGGTGCGTATTATGCAGGAACCATGAAGAATCTATTAATCATTTATTTCTGCACTGCTCAATGGTAACTGAAATTTGGAATCAATTATATCAATTGATGGCTATCAACATCAGGTGGGTGGGAGATACCATTCGAAATGCATGGGAATCCTCGTGAAACTAAGCGCACCCTTCAAAACTTCGTAACCTACCCCTGTTGGTTTGTTGGATTATATGGATAGGAAGGAACAAACTCATTTTCCAAGAGAAGGTTCCCAATTGGCAGCACTCTTGTTCTCACATTATTGCTCTGTACAATATGATCCCAAATGAAGAACCTAGACAACAACACATGAATATAATTGCAAAAATCACCAATAAAATTATTCCCTCGGCTTATTTCAATGGATCGTCCCAGCAAGTAGGCTGTGGCAATGGAGCAGTTTTATATCTTAGTGACTATCATCACTATAAGATGAGGATAGGTTTAGGGAGAGGCACAAATAATTTTTCAAAACTTAACAGCCTTAGATGTCTTCTTGCCTTTCCCTTGAGAAAGGATGTCAACAACTTCAGATCTTTGCAACTATAAACTTGTCATTAATTTGTTCAATCAAGAATCTGAATGTCACATGCACACACTCAATAATTTGTTGGATGAAATTATTTCTTTAAAATCATTTACTATATATCATGTCGTCATATCTACAGGGATAGGAACCATCTTTCTAATAACCTTTCCAAGGAAGTAGCGCAACAACCTATTGGTTATTGGATGATTCGGGAGTAGAATGGACATGACTTCTATCAGTTTTTCCATGGGCCTTTCATAGGTCATCATGCCCAGGGGGCAGCAACTACCTAACTTTTTGCAGATCATAAATGGAGCTCCTTTCTTGTCTCTTTGTCTTTTCGTGCCGATTCATAGATCCATGTATATGTATTTATATTGTTTTAGCTTATCAATTACAAACATATAACAGTCAATTTAGACTTTACATAGTATCTGGTAATGCCACCAGTTTTGACATATTCCCCTTATGCAGCATCTACAGCATGTAATTTTTAATATTTTACATAATGAAGTTATGATTTTTCCTTGGGAAAAAAAAGGTTGAATCAACCTATTTGCCCGCAACATAAGGGAAAAGTAACAATTTAACCTTTCTTTTTAATATTGTATTTAAAATTTAGCTCAATTGGTCGAGTTCCCATAACTAGAAGCACCTCGCTAATGGGGGATCACAAGGTCAATTCTCCTCAACACTCTTAGGGTTAGGCTCTACTAACAAGTCGACAAGATGTGATCCCTTCTGGTGGATCTGCTTGGATATTTCCTTGAAAACAAAATATATATATATATATATATATTATATATTATATATTATATATATATTATATTATTAATTGAAATTTAAGGAAGGAGTCATTTAGGGTTATATGGGGTGGTTGGGCGAAATGGTTGTTATCTTCCCCACCCAGGTTCAAATCCCCGCTAGTGATAAGATGAGTTGTAATGCCTTGATAATTATTTGTTGCAATGACTTGTTAATAGTTTTTAGCTTGAGTGGTTGGGATTGTAGTTTGTCATCCAATCCACCCAAGTTTAAGTCTTTGAAAGCATGCTTTATCTTGTATTGAATACGCTCAAGGAGTGGGTAGCCTTAGGCTAAAATTAAGAATCAAAATCCTTGAAGAATTTTACCATCAATTTTACCATATAAAAAGAGGAAAAAGGGTAAGGAAGGTTTGGACATACAGTTGCTATATATTTATATTGAAGATATGTTTAAGAGTAAGGAAGTTTTGGACATACGGTTGTTGTCTATTTATATTGAAGGTATGTTTAAGAGTAAGGAAGGTTTGGACATACGATTCTCACCTATTTATGTTGAAGATATGTTTAAGGGTGAGGAATGCTTGGACATCTTGTATTGCATACGCTCAAGGAGTAGGCGACTTTAAGCTAAAGTTACGAGTCAAAATCCTTAATGAGTTTTAGCCTATAAAGAGAAGAAAAAGGGTAAGGAAGGTTTTGACATACAGTCCTATTTATATTGAAGATATGTTTAAGGATAAGGAAGGTTTGGACATACGGTTACCACTTATTTATAATGAAGATATGTTTAATATTTTGTTTAGGTTTTTGTTTTAAATTTATTAATTTTTAATCGTAGGATTTATGTACTTTTATATTTTAGTTTTTTTTTTAATTTAAGATTTTGAATTTAAATTATGTATTTTCTACATCATTTTAATGTTGTCGGTTTTAAGAAAATAATATGATTTTTATTCAATATTATATGAATGGAAAAAAAATTACCAATAGATTTATATTAGGATTTATGAAAATCAGTGATGTATAAATAATTTTACATTCCACAATTTTGAAAAGAGAGAAACATCCTAATACTACGAGTATTGTTAATATAGAGAACCATAAACTTCCTAACCATTGCATTTAACAAGTGTAATATTGGATAACAATTAAATGGCACTACTTTGAGACAATGTACAAATCATGGACAATGATAGAACAAAAGATACAAGTCATCGCCAACAATAGAAGACAAGATACAAATCATCGCTAACAATAGATAGAAACTAAGAGATTTATTGCAAAGAAGGATATGATTGGCTCCTTTGAAGCATTACATGAACTTTAATATCTATATATATATATATATATATATATATATATATATATATATATATATATATATATATATATATATATATATATATATATATTATTGTGAACTAGTAATTTATTAGAAAAAAATTGGCGAGGCCTAAGATCATACTTAGTGATTACCACTATAACACTAAGACAATTTGTAAGTTGGATATCCCAGGAATTTATGACTTATCAAGGGTTGAGGTTCCACAAGGATGGAGGGGTCTACTCCATGTTATGTTCCTAAGACAAGGGACCCACCTCTACTCCATGTTAGGTTCCTATACCAATAGGTGTCATTTTTCATGATTGACTGTGGAAATACCAAATATGATCATCCTTTCCATGCTGCAAAGGTTCCATATTATCAATAAATCAAAAAACTCAAGAAAAAGAGAAGGGAAAGGAATCCCAAAGAAAGATCAGGGAAGTGACTTGTTAAAATGCTACTACTGTACTACATGTTGTATAGCAAGTTCAGAAAGTGCAATCATTGACTTTCTCACAATTGATGAATAGCTAGACAGTTTAACCCTGGATAGATCATGTTTAAATTTCTTGTTTTAGAATGGAGAATAAGATCTGCTCAGACAGTTCAAGCTTGGCAGATCACTAGATGAGATAGAGAATTAAAGGGCCCAACTGCTCAATCTAAGCCCTTGGTAGAGATAAGGATAGATTTAGATAGAAGGGAAGCCAAAAGAAAAGAGGAAAAGCAGGGTTTCCTAGTTCAAATGCACCCAATCAAAGGAATAAAAAATGTTAGGTGTTTTAGGTTGGGTAGGCAGATAATTCTGATGTTGCGGAAGCAGGGTGATGTTCAGTTTTAATGGGTATCACAAACATTATGGAAAAGTGGCTACAGTTCAGTGGAGCATGACTGATTTCCCCTCCCATTTCCCCAACAACCTTCACTAACATCCCCTAGGGACATTGGGATTTGCTCAATGCTCCTAATTCATTTCATTTTTGAGAATTACTAAGTGAAACGTATGTTTACTTGGTCAAGACAAGCCACATTTCTTGTGTAAACATAATCATCCCATTTCCCTTTCATTCCCTAAAAAATCTAAGTTTTGCCTTATAAACTTAGCATTTCCCTATCATTTGTCATATTAACACCCTAACTTTATTATATAACTCCTATATTAAGTTTCCCTACCCCTACTATATATAAAAAGCAAAAAACCCAAAAACATTATACATATCCCACCCCCGCCTAATATGGCTATGTTTTAAAAATTTCTTGGGAGTCATTGGTCCACCTGGGGCCAATGACAACCCACCACGTGTCCCGCCGGGATTTGTTAGACCTTTGGTCAAACAAATAACCATATCCGCCACGCAATAAACTGGGTTTTAATTAATGTTTGGTTAATTACAAAACCATATCCGCATTTCCCGATAACCCAAAGTTTTTAACCCTCCAAACATTATAGAAACATTGAAATATCACGCGCACTCCTTTCATAAACCTCTGACACCTTGCCTTCCCGTCAACCGTTGGATCGCGCTCTGCAGATCCAACGGCCCTCATCAATATTGGAGGCGCCCCAATGTCCGGTCGTTAGTACCCGATGGACGGCGGTATTCCTGCCGTACCCGGGGACACCCGTCGCGTTTTCATTGCATCAGGCTCATTCTAACATAAATTGCCCCCGTACCAAAGGCGGTCTGATGGAAACCATAAACCGTTGTTTGTCCTACTGCCCGCGTCACCATCCCGGTAGCACCACATCATCACCCGCTCTATTGCTCATCCACCGTGTCCGCCATGTCATCCCCCACGTCAGTGACCACGTCACCTTCTGTACTCCGCTACCGGACAAAATCTACGTCATGCCGACGTCATCTCCAAAAAGCGCCAAAAGCCCGAAAAAGTCTAAATTTTGTTAAAAAAACTCGGGAAATCAATTGTTTTTGTTCATTTCTATTTGGTTGACTTGTGCACCCTGTGCATGTGAATTACGTCCATTTCAACACCAAAATTACAGTCCGCCACCCAGGTGTATTCACTCTGCAAACCCGGCCTCCTCAGCTCAGTCTGCAACCGCATTTCGCACCAGGCGTCTATATAACAGGTTTACCCGGAATTCACTCGTAAACCCTGTTTTTCCAAATTTTTCTGTAAGAATCGTCTAGATGACCAGAATTCCACCAAAAATCACAGTCCTGCCCCTGTACCTCTGCACTGCAATCACCACTATACCCATTTTTGCAAAAGTAACCCTGTCAATTGTCGTCCCCTCTGCAAACTCGCCCGTTGAGCTGAATTCAAGCTCATTGTCTCTTAATTCCACTCACAAATCCAACAAATTCAGTCTATAACCCCAGATAAAAACTCAGTGAGCTGATTAAAGCAAGAATTTGCCAAAATTTCTTTCCAAGCCACCTATCTGTAACCTTCCTCTGCAAAAAGAATCCAAGAAATGCCCAAATATTGAGTTAATTTGTCAAATCACCTGCAAAAGGAGTGCCATTTCCACTATTTTATCCAACTTCCCCACTACACTCTGCAAAATTTGCCTTTTCTATCATGAATTTTACCCAGTTAGGTGACTACAAGATAAAACTCAGTCTGCAATTTCCTGACAAAAACCTCAGAACCAGAATTCTATTTTTTGTTGTGGCAAAGACCTACATTCCGATCAAAACACAGACAGTTAAAGCATGGAGGCTCCAGTAGCTCTCAACATTGCACCCTTGAATGCACCACATAAGGACTTGGAATGGTTACCTCTAGCAGATAGGGACTTCCAGATTAAGGATATGATGGGTCTCAAGTCTCACATGCAAACCTTTTGTCAATTTAGAAATAGCCACAGAAGCAACACTGATGTCCTGAGAATATGGGAATCCAATATGCCTATCTATTACCTCCCTTCAGTGAATGTGCTCCCTGATTTCATTCATTTATGCTGTGCAAACTATGATCCCACACAAAGAGCAATCCTGACTCCATCTGGATCTGTACTGTTCTATATTAATCCTCAGTCCATAAATGAAATGTTGAACTTTGAGCCAACTCAGCCTCTGGTCCCTCTCACCATGAAACTCCTACTTGATCAAGGTGCAAAGCTGCCTAGCTCAGAAATAACAAGACTAGGTCAGTTGTTTATGCTACCACAGTGCCAGCCTGATCATCCTCCACCTTATCATCAAGTCTCGTTCAATGAGATGGGGAAACTCCTAATAGACATGATATCCTACATTCTAGGATGCAAAACCAGTGAGTTTGTTGATGAAACTGTGTTTGTGCTAATGTCCATATTCACTCCAGGACAACCCCCTGCTGTCATGTATGACTATGCCACCTTCATAGCAAATAAAATCCATGATCAATTTATGATTTTGGAGAGAGAAAGAGTGTTCAAGTATACATCCTACATATATCATCTTCTACTGTACTATCATCCTGATAGTTTCCAAGTTCCTCTTAAGAAACTAGACTCCAAAGGAGAGAGGAGATCTGTCATTTTCTGGACCTCAGTTTTCCACGAAGTTCACCTTTCACCTTATACATATTGTGAGTTCATTGACATGTTCATTTACCCATCCACTTTCCTGTTGATGATGACTCCTCCTGGCAGGCTCAATGCTGAAATGCAGAGAATTTTCCATCTTTCAAGGGGCTACAACATTGGTGACTGGTATTTCTACCAAAACCATACAGTGATCAAGATTTATGGTTGTGAATTATCCCCCTACAAGCTGCCAAAATATGTCCCCATGAGACTCTTTGCCTTGGAATATTTCAGGCAATTTAGTAGTGCAGATTTGACTCATTTCCATGGAAAAAACAAAAAGGCACAGCTCAAGATAAGACATCAATTGGGGCCTTTTGTCTTCAATAAGAGGGAAGAAGCCTGGAATGATGCAGACAAGATGCTAAGAGATGAACTTATGCTAAAACAAAGTTTTTATTGGGCACCATATGACCCTGAACATTTCATAAGCTTTAGAAGAGTCAAAAACAAGCTTTCAGGATATGTGCACCAACCAATCCCTCAAATTGAACAATATGCTAATCGACAGGAATGGGTAGAGGGCACACTAGTTGAGGATCTTACTGAAGAAGAAAGATTAGAAAAAGAAATGAAAGACTTTGAGAAGAGAATTGACCTGGATTATTTTGCACAGGTCCCTTTCACACGGCCTCAACATATTGGAACGAGCACATTAGCTGCTACACCTTCACAACAGCCTGCTCAAGAAACTACTCCACCTGCAGGAAAAGTAAAAGAAGTACAGCATTCAGAGCAGCAAAATACAATGGCAGAATAGCTATCTACAGCCCAGGAAAAGGGTCAAGAACAAGGCCCTTCAACACAAGCAAAGGCAGCAGAGATCCCTGTGCTACAGACCCCTCATAATGAGGAAAGAGCCAAAAATAGCGACAGACCAGAAGAGACACCCACAGGGGCATCTACAGATCAGCAAGGTGAGAAGAGACAAAGGCTAAACCCCTACTCTGAGGAAGAGTTCACAGAAGAAACAACAGGAAACCTTAGGGGTGAGGGAACATCTGAACAACAGATCCCTCCATTTTTGGAAACATCAACTAGCTCATTTCAGCAGGAGCAAGAGAGACAGCCTGGTGTGGAGGTTACATCCACCAAGCAACAGAGCAAGCAAGGCTCTGATATCAAGAGAGAATTCATAGAAATCAAGGCTAGAAATGAACCAGTGAGGTTTCAGCTATATAACCAATTGTTAAGAATGGCTCCCACCAATCAACAAAGGCTAATGGCAGCCTATGATATTCAAGCAGGGAAGATGACCCTTAGTCACTTCAGGCCCACCATATAGCAGCCACAGTCAGCTGTTGATTACATCAGGACCAATCTGGAAGTTCTTGCTAAAGACATCCACCCAATAGACCAGATTGAGTTACACAAACAGGCTGGAGAAATGGTATACTCCACCTTGGCAGACAAAGTATTAATGGCTCATAAACTGCAGAACTTATTGTATAACACTTCTGCCCAATTAGAGCTAGAAAAGGCCTCCTCATTAGCCAAGGATAATAGAATAAAATCCTTGGAAGAGATTATCATAGAATTGGGGCATGATCCCAAGGATCCCAAAGGCACACAGGCCTTAATAAGAAAGAAGGAGGAAGACATAGCAGCCTTGAGAAGAAAACTTAAGCTGCCAGCTACAATACACCCTCAGACCACATAGGTGGCATAGCAAAAAGAAGAGGAGGATGTGGTCAGTTTATTGATGAGGATGAACCAAAGATTGTTGGATACAGAGAAAGCCTTAGAAGCAGCTCTACAAGGAAAACAGGAGGAGTTGACCTCTCAGCCAGCTCAAACAGCTCCAACTCTTATAGTTCCTCCTCCAACAATCACCATAACAACCCCTCCCACTGATCCAGCATCAACAACAGGTACCTTGACTTCGGCAGCAACTACAGCAGCAACAATACAAGATGCCACCTTGAGCATGAAAGAGATGATGAAAGAAATAAAGGCTTTGGAAGTCCAAATGGCAAAATTAAAGGAAACCAAGGAAAAACTGGCCAAAATTGAGGTAAGTTATGACAAATCAAAAATGACTGTAGCTGAGAAGACAAGGGAAGTGAAGGCCTTAGAGAACAAGATAAAATCCTTGGAGAAGGACCTCACTCTTCATAGAACTCTAACAGAAATCAAGACCATTTTGTGGGATAAGATTGGCCAATCTATTGTTGATCAATGGACAACAATACAAACTATTTTTTACCAGATGGAATTGATAGGGGTAGCTCAATATGAAACTCAAAAGGCCAGAGTATTATTGGAAAACAAGCCTGAGCAAGCCAATCAAATGATTCATTTTTTGAACACTCATACCAGTGAACAATTAGCATCTTTGGACATTCATAACAGGACAGAGACTATTTTGAGAGTCAAGAAGGTGCTGACTATGAGGAATTTTGTTCAAACTGTAGAAAGAAAATGTCAGAAAATGCAGACAGAGATAGATACCTTTAGACAAAAATTTGCAATATTACAGAGCAAAGGTTTACCTAGCATAGTCACTAACAATGGGAGGCTGTTAAAACAGGAACAATATGCTCATAAGCTAAATACCTATGTGCAAAACCACATTACAACATCATCAAGAAGCTCAGAAGAGACAGTGGCCCCTCTGGACAAAGTTTATATGATAAACTGGAAAGTTTGTTTTTTATTGAGCATGAGGTAGCACATCTTTTTGATTTCCATCCAAATTATTACAGGTACACTGAAGCTGATGAGACATTGATTAAATTGAAAAAGCATCAATTACCAACAAATCAATGGTGGCAGAGCATGTCGGAGATCTTACCAAAGTAGTTTGGTTCTCCTTTTTGTAAATTGTCTGCATTACAGGTAAATGGTAAAATCAAGGTCTCCTATCAGAAAATCAAATCAACCAAAGAGGGAATTCGCACCAAAAAGGTGAAACAAACTCTGACACAGGTGGCAAGTGACAGCACATCAGGAACGCAAATTAGAGAGGCAGCTATCAACCAACTATCTGAGTCAAAAAGTCAGCAATAACAGGACACCTAAAGCAGCCAGTACAGCATAGTTATTTCCTCATTTATTGCTGCACGGTTTTCCACATCAGTTATTGCCCCTGCCAGAGTAGATGGATAAATTTATTTCTTGATATTTTCCTACGAGATATTTTGTAGAATTCTTATAAATACTTTTTGAAGAGATGTATTATTGTTGGCTGATAAATATCATTCTGGACCTGCTCTGTAAATTTTGAGAACTGTTCTGAAATAAAATTGCTGGAATGTTGTGTTGGTGAATTTGTTGGTTGTGGAATCGATGGCAGAAGGACATATTGCAGAATTCTTGTGTTAATACATGGATCAATAAGTTTTATTTACTCTAGTGTTACTGTATTTGTGTTTTATTTATCATATGAATTTCATGTTCTAAGTTACAAGAAAAAAGGATAACCCAGAATTTACTTTGTTGTACTCTGTGTTCAATTCCTATAGTTTTTTATGTTTTCCACGGGACTAGCATAGGCAAGAATTCTTAACTGCTCTTGTCTCCCTGGTTCTTCCACACTAAATATCATCAAGGAATTCTTAATTGCTCCCTGATAATGTTTATAAAATTTCCCTCTGTTAACATAATGAAAGATTCTTGATTGCCTTTCATTTCTTGACTTCATTTCACCCTATTTCAGCTTCAATGGTGTTCTGTGTTTAATTATCTTGCTCTGCAATTTTCCTATTGCCAAAGAAACCATACCCAGAGGTTTATTTCCATTAGACTCCATCAACCCAATGGTCTGAACTTCTCTCAACTTATTGCCTTGTTCTACTGAATGTCATCTTCCAAACACCAAACAAAACTTGTGCTTCATAACTAGCCTAACATATAATCAAACAAATCTAAATCACAAAGAGAGAGCCCTCTCTGGTTGCAGATTGGC
>APFE031707850.1:0-19425 GCA_000404065.3 Pinus taeda | reverse complement strand
GAATGTCATCTTCCAAACACCAAACAAAACTTGTGCTTCATAACTAGCCTAACATATAATCAAACAAATCTAAATCACAAAGAGAGAGCCCTCTCTGGTTGCAGATTGGCTAGGATCTGCAGCTAAAAGATTGGTTAGTGGTTACCTCGGCCGTATTCCCTTCTGGAGCCAGGGAACAACCTGAGTGATAACACTCCACACAACGATGTGAGTGTTAAAGCCTATAAAGACAAAGTTCACTTTTTAACAATCAACACGTCAAGTCAACAATATAAATTAATTTTATAGGACAAAGGACTCACTTCGATATACAGAGTTATATGTAGTCTACATCCATTTGATTTAAATATGTAGCTTATCAATAAAAAACACATGTTCTTAACTATTAAACTGACTGAAACCACAAGTTATGAAACCCTAACATAAAATTCTTAAAAAAATCATCTAAACATATATTTAATATTAAAAATCACAAACAAAACCTCTAATATAGAGGGTCTCCCCAACCAAACAACATTTTGTAATATTAAAAAGCCTTGACTTTGATAACTCAAAAGGGAAACCAAACCTACGTGAGAAGTTTTCAAAAAAATTCAAACATTTAAGGCAAGATAAAAATAATAATAAAATATAAAAAATTGAAAATTGTTAACCATGCAACTTTTCTTTCGAATTTTAAAATTAAACTAAAATTCAAAATTCAATGGGTTAATAAACATATATGGGATGGGTTAGAGTTCTACATTAAAAATGTATAAATGTTTAATTGGAAAAAGGAAACAAATTAAAAGGGGAGTCACAACCAAAACACTTTGTGTGGAAATGAGCATGAATAAAGAGTTGAGGTATGATGTTGTTGCTTGAATGTTGATATGCATTCTTTTATGAATGAAGGTTGTATGCAATGGAAGCCTTTCCCATATATTATTGAGATCTTTGTATGTTGTATGTCCATAAATTGGGATCTTTGTAACAGCCCTGGTTAAAAATTCATGTAAAAATATATAAGACCAAGGTCATGGGACACATATTCCAAGTTGAATGGTAGGCAAAACATCGGTTATTATGGCTAAGGAAATTGGCAAAGGCTTTAGAAAGGCAAAGTGGCATTAATTGGCATTTTATTAATGAAAATAATGGAAATTAGGAGAAAAGGAAGGTGAAAGGTCATAGGTTGCATGTGAGGAGGAAATGAAGGAAAATTGTGAAAAATTGAAGAAATTAGAGGCCTCATTGATAAAAAGACTTATGAGGATCAGTTGGTAGCTTTTGTGAGTGTTAGAATTTTGTCAGTTCAGTTTTGGAGCTCTCTATCTATTCTCTCTCTCTCATACTCTTGAACACTTAGAGTTTTCTTGGAGCACTCTTGGAGGAGTGTTGCATACTTGGAGTTTTGGAGCAAGAAGGCAAAAGAAAAGAAGGAAAGCGTAAGAGGACAGCGGGATCAACAACTATATGAAGTTTTTATTGTAGGTATCGAGTTACACGTATGATTTCCTTGCTAGTTTTGGCATGCATGGCATACGCATGTGGTTTTTTGGTTATCATTTGTCATCAACATAGAGGAATGCCTAGATTGATGGTGGATTTGCTTAGCCTTGCCATTTCCTGGATAGTCATGGTGTTGTGGGTTTCATTCCTTTTGTTTTCTGATTGATTTTCATATTCCTTTGGTTATGGATTGATTTATTAGTTATTGGAGCTCTGGTTGGACAAAGGCTCTGGAGCCCTGTAACAACTTGGGTTGAGTTACTAGTCCTGGAGCCTTGGTTGAACAAACGCTATGGAGACATTGGTGGGTTGAGTTACTATTCATGGAGCTTTGGTTGGACAAATTCTCTGGAGCCTGGCAACAACTATGTGTTGAGTTACTAGTCCTGGAAGCCTTGGTTGGAACAAATGCTCTGGAGCCCTAAACAGCTTGGGTAGAGACCAATCTAGTGATGGTTAGTGATTTTCGACCATGAGGTGGAATCACTAGTTAAGGGTTGAGGTGGTTTTTCCTCTAGAAGCCCTGGTTCGGTTTTGTTTGGTTTATTCCATGAGATCTCACATTCATGCTTAGAATATGGCGTGGGGGTGACTGGATGAAAGAAAGATTTGGTTCAGCCTAGTCTATGGTCGGTTGGTACATGGAAGTCCTTGAATTGGTTGACATTTTCATATATTAATAAGAGCCATTTTCTATTGTGATTTATGAGCATATGTATTGATTATGATGGTGATATTATGGATGAGTTTCCATGGTTTGTATATTCATTATTACTCTTTTATATGTTGGTTATATGGTGTATATTGTTTATGGCTCTTGACATGTTTAATGAATATGTGATTCATTATGGAATGCATGGCCTAATAGATGTTGTTGTAGCTATTATGGGAGGGCATTAGACTTCCTTGGTGCTTCTCACATAAGTTTCAAACCCTTATGTTTACTTATGCATTCATGACCTGTATATTATATGTTTTCCATGTGTTTGACAAAATGTTTGTCATGGTTGGGTTTGGTTAGGTCAAGTCCTTGATCAAGTTTTGTGTTAGAAGCTTTGCCTTCATGTCATTTTTTGTTTTGGAAAGTCTCATTGAGTTCTGGGTAGTGTTCAGGATCCTAGCCCTGAAAAAGTGGCTTAAATATCTCAGTCTCTAGCTCATAATTGGCTTAAAAATAGTGCAGTCTCTCCCTTGCATGCTTGTGGGAGAAACTAGAGGCCTATAGTAGCACGCATGCGAGCTTGTGCATGCAACTGGGACTTTTTTAGTGAAAGGGCAAGTTGCCTCAGGGGTTGGTCACCTGGAAGGGTTTTTTAGCTCTTGGAGGTTTTGTAGCATGTGTGCAAGGTCATATTGGTCTTGTCATGTCATTTCCACTTCCTTAATTTTACTTGGGGAGTTGAATAATATCATGGTAACTCTTTGTCACATGTTTACCCCGGTGGAAGGATTAGCTTGGGTAAATGTGGGAGGAGGGTGTTACAGGGTAGTATCAGAGTGGGTTATGTCCTCTTTCGGTGATGTCTGGTTTATATTCTCTTTGGGTGATATATGATACCAAAAAGTGGTATCAGAGCATGGTTCATCCCTTGGACTAGATGGGTGGAATGTGTTTGTTGTGCATGAATGTAGGTTGTATATGTGCGCATTATGTATGCATGGTAGTGGTCATCATTACAGTTGTGTTGACATGTAGAAGTTGATGATGTTGTTGTTAGGATGTGTTTGTCATGAATACATGTCGGTTGTATATGTATTTGTTATGCATGTCAATGTTTATATGTTGTTATGCATGCATTGTCATGGTCATGGTTATGCATGTACAGTAGGTAAGAGATGCAATGTGATGGTTATTGTTGTTATCTTGTGTCATCATGATGTTATTGGTATGTTATGATGTTGATGTGTTGGCTGAGATGAAGCAAGAGATGCAGATCATCAAAGCAAGGTTGTGGCACTAGACTTCAGGGTAAGACCAGATCATCATATAGGTTTGTATGTTTGGCATGCAGGTATGTGGTTAATGGTTATTATAAATATTAGGGTTATGTACATGTATGTTATTTTATGGTTGTTGCGGTTACATGTATGATAGATGTTAGCTAATCAATGTGATCATATGTACATGTGTCGATTAGTTATGAAGAATAGTAACTTGTTGTTATATGCATTGTGGTCATATGCATGATTTTTATGGTCATTGAAACTAAGATCTTGATGTTAGTTGTATCATGCTAACTTGGATTGGCCTATGCAGATGGTTAGGGTTATGGTATTCAAGTATGAGTTAATATGTTTATGATATTGTGTTGTACTAATCTAGACTAACTGTGCCTATGTGACTGTTATACATGAATGACAATTATTTATGAGTTTATGATGTGAACACGTTAGCTAGTTATTGTCATGGGCATCATGACCTTATTTATGTTTGAGTTGATATGTTGTGAAGTTATATCAGGCTAATCTAGATTGATTGTGCAGACAAGATAGCCTCCCCTTAGATACATTAAGGTATGAGTTTGTTTATGTCATCTACTTAGTTTTGAATATTTGATTATGTTATCTATCAAGTGTTTGAGTGTTTGTTGTCTATTATGTCATCTATATGTTGTTTGAATGTTTGACTAGTTGCATGATATGAGTTTGTATCTATGAGATTGCTTGAAGGAATGATCTTTTTTAAGATGGTTGTGTTAACATAATATGTGTTAAGACAATTGATATGTACTTGAATGTAAGTAGGTGATAGTTGTAGCATTATGTCTTATGACTTTTAGTTGATTATGACATGGTTGTTAGTCTTGGAAAAGGTTGATTTCCATTAATAGACATGATGTTTTGATCCTTGGAACATGTGGTTAACATGTGTAAATAGTTGCAGGGCAACATGCTTGGTATTAGCATGAAAAGTAACAATTGATTTGTTTATATAACTAACACATGGGTGATGTGACAATGCATAGTAAGACTTAACTGCAGCAAGGAAAAGGTAAAAGAAAGGAATTGGGTGAGAATTCCTTTGGCTATGTTTGGAAACCGCAATTTCAAACGAATGAGAGCTTTGCATATAGGAAGTCTTCTTAACCTAGATTTTGTCTGGAATTATGTGAATGTATGTTATATTCCTAAACATGTATTTGACAAGTATACCAACTTTTTCATATCTGGAATCGTCAAGGGAATTGGAGTCCCTTTAGAGATGGCACAAATGTGTTCAGCTACAAGGCAATGTGCTTGGCGCAACAAGGGAAAATAGCTAGTATATTGTTATATTTATTTATGCACTGACAATTATGTGTTTATGGTAGTATGATGTAGGGGATTGCTTGGAAAGAGACTGCCATGAAATCTTGAAGAAGGCTCGGGTTGAACTTTCCCTTGGAAGCATTGTGAACCATGGGGATTGAGTCATGTTGTTTGTTACTATTCTTGTGCTTTTGGTCTTTTGTGATTTGTTTATGCTTGATTTGCAGTTTTGTGTATGACTCGTGCATGGCCATGTCACTTTGTTTGTGGTGTCGTAGTGCTATTTTTTTTCATGGTTTCTTCTTGTTTGTCCTTGTTCTTTCCTTTTATGTTTTGTGGGCCTTGGGAATTGGTTGGGAAAGTGGCAAGTTAATGGAGTTTGGGAAGAATTAGATTAAACCCGATAGGTAATGTAAGAACTAGATGAAGCTTAGTGCATGTATAAGGGAAGCTTAAGGCAAGAGTATGATAGTTGGCTAGATTGGTTGGGTCCATTGATGTAAATGTATGTTGGTAGGACAATCATGAGAAAGGTAACAAGAAATGTAAAGAAAATGGATTTGAGGCATCAAATGCATTGGCTATGTTGGTAATTATTGTTCTCAATGTTGTGCATGTTGTGCATGTTGTCCATGATAAAGGGTGTTCTCTTAACCTTGACCAATTGACAAGGTTAATCCTCTCTATGGACAAAGACGATCCCTCTAGCCCAATGAGAGGGTCTAGCAACTGAAGTGACAATCAACTAGATATCTTCCTAGGTTATAATTGAAAAGAAGAACAAAGGAGATGACCTACCTCGTTTTGATGTTATTCCAATTCCCTTTGTTGAGGGCCTTGAACTGCTTGTGTCATGGACTTGTTTCTACTTCTCTCAGTGTTTATGTGCCTACACAAGTGATCAAGAAACAACAAAGCATAACAAAACCAATAGCAAATCCAATAACAACCTACTTAATTGATCAATGAATGTTAAGCTAAATAATACATGAACATATATATTTTGGGAAGATGAACCAACAGTTGTATATTATTAGAAAATAAAGGGAAGCTTACAACCAAAGCCTTGATGTTGAGAGGCTCTCCTTGAGTGGTAATCCAAGTCCAAGCCAAGAACCCTCCAAGCACTCCTTCTCCAAGTCTAATGAATAGCCTCTAGGTACAAGCTTAGCATAAGGGTGAAAATAGACATAGACCAACCGTTTGGGAATGGGAGAGGATGAATTTATAGGTTGGGAAAGGGAGTTAGGACTTCTCCAAAGATAGGATTACGCCCTCATCTCAAGGAGGTAGCTCATAGGGATAAGACAAAGAGGCCAAGTTGGGAGAATGCAACCTCATCTATGTGAAACAACCTCCAACTCGCCACTCTAGAAGATTCTAGATCACAAAGCTTCTCATCTCCTTTGGGAAAATTACCTTTTTGGATCATCGCAGGTATGCAAGGGAACAAAGCGATGCCATCACTGGTTAAGTACAGTTAAACATGTGACCATCATTGTTTTAAGCCTCATAAGAGTGATGACCCTCATTTTAGGGTTTGAAGAGTTATTTCTTCAGGGAAAGCTCAAGGCATTTTCCAAGCAAAGTCTTAGGAGGGATATGAGTTGTATACATTGATGAGTATACTGTATAATGGTCATGCTTCATGCACTTCGGGATATGCCCCAGGGAAGTGCAGGAGGTGTGACAAAATATTGTGTAACAGATGCCCCCTAAAGCATGAAGGCAGAACGGGGAGTGATGGTTGAGATGCTTTACGAGCTTTTGCAAGGATGAGGACACACACTGTCAGGAGACCTACAAATCAAGGACACATATACATATACATATTTGAGAGAAAGACATGAATCTACAGCATGGGCGCAACCATTTAGATAATAATCACTATATGAAGGGATCCATGGCATGGGCGCAGCCATCCAAATAAGAAGGATCATCTGTAAATCTAAGATCCAAGTTATGGATGCAGCCATCAGATATAGAAGGATCATCATAAATGTAAAGTCCCACGCTATGGTCACATCCATCCATATAGCATAAACATGTGTACAATCATGAATAACATATAACTCCACATAGCCTGAGTCATATCAGACAAGACTCAGGGTCTTGCGGTCCATCTCGACCCAATCAAAATACGAATTCTAACATGCGATTGAATGTGTTGAAGTCAAACATGCTAGAAAACCACCTGATTACCGGCCATTGATTTAGACCATTAACAGGAACGAGAGGAACCGCTGATAATGACAATGGCTCTCAAGGAAAAATAGTACAATCCATAAATGTGATAACAAAGCTGAAGTCAAACACTCGTGGAATCATCTGATCGAAGGCCAATGATGAAAATCTGTCGTCGAATGCAAAGAACTTGCCATTAAGGCATGCAAGTTTTAAGGTACTAAAAGGGAGTTTCTAAGTCATCTTCCTGGATAATGAGCTGAAGTCGACAAGAAATGACCCGTCAATGGAGGCAAATGATGAATCCCCCATCGCCGACACGAAACAAGGAATAAAGTGGAATATTTTTCAAGACTGAAACAATGACTCAAACGATGTATAGGTAAATAACTATAGATTGGACTTCTCTTGAACTTATTGGTGACACGACTATGGAGTGTGGCAGCATTAAACTCAACACAGGACCAAGGGTCATAATGATGAAGTGGAATAGTTAAATGAGAGGCAAAATGGATTACCCAAACCTAGAAGGACAAGTGACTAAGTGAGGATATCCCAAACCCAACACGAGAAACAGATGAGTGTCATGTTCAAAATGGACATGCTACCAATACAAAGGATGTTTCATCTTCAATTTTCCCCCACTATTTCTAGCGAGTACCTCTTTATTTTTACACAAGATTGAAGAGGCTACCATATGCTTGTCATATAAGTTCACCCTTCGGATGAATCCATCCTAGTAAGTTTTACGAGTCCTAGGAAGAAGAAACTCAATCTCATCATGGTGACGAGTCTTTCGGCATAAGATTCTAACAAGCCCGATGTAAGAATAACTCGGTATCTTTTTCACATTTAGAGAGTTTGAAAAAGATATGAAAAAGAATACTCCATCATATCCTTTTTCGTAATTTGTCTCTCGAATTCAGAAAGGTAGAAAAAAATATTCGAGAGAACCTCCTAGCCATGTTCGACTAAGGTGTTCCTTTTTCGTAGAATAGTCTATCTCAGTCTGGAAAAGGATTAAACTTATATTGAGTAGATGTCAATTCATTTATTTTAATGAGTTCTAAATTACAAGTACTCGACAATATTTTCATATTTTTGGAATCTGAAAAGAGCTGAAATAGGACTCCACTTGGAGGAATGAGTGGTATGAAAGGATAGCAACTAGTTCTGACAATGATGGAACTACTCAAAACATGTAATAGTCAAGAGGTTGGCTAATAAGACCACTCATCGGATATGTTCCTCAAGCAAGGGTAAACAACCAAGTGAAATCATATGATAGGCCAAAGAGTTGGTGACGATGGAGATGAAAAAACCAAGGCTCATCTAGCAAAAATCGACTGATAAAAATGGAAATCACGAGATGTAAAGTGGGAATGGTTTCATTTTTAAACAAGCTTGAAACATGAGAAAAAACTATGCTTGCATTTGGTTTCATTTTTACACAAGCTTGAAATGGAAACAAACTATGCTTGGATTTGGTTTCATTTTTACACATGCTTGAAACAAAGATAAACTATGCTTGGATTTGGTTTCATTTTTACACAAGCTTGAAACAAAGATAAACTATGCTTGAGATAAGTTTGCATGCCCCCAGAAAAATGACTCAATTTGAGGTACATTCCCCCTAAGCTTCATTTCATTCACCTAAGTAGACTACAAGTTACTAACAGGTGGATGGAATGAAGGTTTACTTATGAGATCAAGTCAAAGACTCAGCAAGGATTTTACAAGATCAGATCAAAGACTCGAATTGGAAGGGGATTTGTTTCATGTTTTAACGAACTTGACACAGTAAAAGAACCATGCTCATGATATCTTAGTTCATTTTTTAACGAGGTTGACGTAGTAAAAGAATTATCCTCATGGGGACCTATTTCATTTTTTAATGAGGTTGACATAGTAAAAGAACTATAATCGTGGTCTTTTGTTTCAGCTTTTAAGGAGCTTCACACAAGACAAAGAAATTTGCTCCATACCTTGTTTCATTTTTTAACGAGTTTGTCACAAGATGAGGAACTCTGTTCCATTCCCTTGTTTCATTTTTTAAGGAGCTTGACACAAGACAAGGAACTCTACTCCAAACCATGATCACAGACCAAAAGAGGCCATGGATTCCAAGAGGTTCTCATCACATGGGAGAACAACACTCTAGAAGGGATACATGTCCAGGGATCCAAATGAAAAATCAAGCTCCAATGCCCCCAGTACATGGTTTACTACATCACCTACTAGATCATCAGTAGATGCAAGAATGGAACAGGTGGCCACGTAATTAAACTGTGGCGGGGTTGATACCGCTTTCACATAAGAACCATTTAGGGATGATGGTTTATGGGGAATTGATTCAGGACCAATGAATGTAAGCTGATCAATGATCACAATTCTTCCTTCATGTGAAAAACACATCACTTGAAAGAGGGAGGAGACAAGAGCTCCCATGACTTAAACATAGTCATGGCCAAGGAGTAGATTAAAATCCAACGGGCCTTCGACAACCATCACATCTATATAGACAATCTTTCCTCCCAAAGTAATAGGAAACTTAGAAAGGATCCCTAATGGTTGATTGGTTCCTTTGTTAAAAGCTAACAGATTCTAGGTAATGGGGACAAGCTGAGGAGAACCTAAAGCTTATCAAGCAATTGAGGACAGGATGTTAATAGATGTGCCCTCGTCTATGACTATTCTAGGTACGGCCATATGGTAAGCATGTATTGTAATCTGGAAAGGCACATAAGACGGAAGACGATATCCTGCCAGTCGACTCCAATCAAAATAATTGACTAAACTACTCGGAGGGAGTTTCCTACGAACGTGAGAGTTTCCCTCTTTCTCTATAGGAACAGGAGGACTACTCTCATGCACCTTAGGGATGGGAATATTTCCCTCCAGTTCATTCGAAACTGAAGAAACCAGAAGAACCTGAGTGGTATGAGGTTCAGTCCCTACCAAAAAGGTATAGTTAACTAAAGCTCGAGTCAAGTCTACCAGTTGCTCAACCAATGGTTGGTCGAGAACGGACCCACGAGACTCACTTTCAGAGAGACAGGGACTGACCAAAGGTGCCTTTTGATCAATCACTTGATCAACTAGCAAAGGATTAGGGGAAAGCTTTCGATACCCAGTCGGAAGACGAAGTTGAGACGCTATAAGGTTTTCCAACTCTTTGGAAGCTTCATGCATAAGAGGACAAAGGTGAATGGGATTATTACCTTCACACAACTTACAGGGAAATTTAACTTTTCCCTTTTTCCCATGAGCTATACTATCACTAGTTGAAGGTTTATCACTAGCATGATCGCCAGAGGCTAATGACAAAGGTCGATGTCAACATGTTGACCACACTTCTAAGACTTTGGGAATACCAGGACAATTCTGAACAAGGTGGTCACCCTTACATAACATGCAAGGGAATTTTACTTTTTGGGGCTCATTGGAAGATTTTTCTTCATTATATGCATCGGTAACAATAGTTGTTTAGTTGGCCCCTTGCTTATTTTGCTTCTTCTTCTTCTTAGCTTCTTGGTTACTAGATTCCAGACTTTCACCAAGCGAAGAGGAAGAACAAGGTGAAGAAATAGGCAAAGAAGGCGAGGGGTCAAATTTAGGATCAACATGAGGTTGATATTGTCTAGGTAGAGGAGAACTTGGTTGAAAAGCAGTTTGGACACTCGGAACCACAAGGTCAAAAACAACCAAACTGGAAGACCAATAGTCAATCCAAGAAGGGACGACATTTCCATATAAGGAGCACCAACATTTCCAAAAGAAGGAAAAGGACTAGGATTCCCATCAGAGGGGTTTCCTTGACTGGTAGACTCAAGAAATGTTGCCAATGGTATCAACCTAAGATCTACTAAGGAGTATTTCCACAGGAAGGATGTTGTTCCATGGTCAATTAATTTTAGAATTTGAAACAAAAACTTTGCCTTTTCATGTTTACCAAGTAACTTTGAATTGCAATATACACCTCAGCAAATAAATCTATCAAGGGCAAGTGTACGTGCAGGCAATCTCCCTGAATGTTGTGTCTGGTGTATCACGTTTACAAGGCAGCAGACTCAGCTTCCTATGAATAAAGGTTTGCAACCTATGGGGGTCTCCCTTTATATACGCGATGGTACGGGGAGCACAAGTCTGTGCTAGCACTATCTAATGTCGAAGCGAACAACAACTGCTAAGTTTTATAGATGCCAGAACATGTCTCTAGCCTAGACCACTAAGTGTGAACGTTAATGTTTCAAATGCTCCTTAGGTTAATTGATAGATTTTAAAGTTGACCTTTGAATTATGTTTCGATTTTAAGGCTCAACATGATGTCATATGAACATCTAAGATGCAACTGTATGACAAAAATAAAACTTTCGTTTCTATGAAAGTTAGACTAACCAAGGGAAGAAATTTCAATCAATAATGCATCAAACAAAATGCATCATGCAAAATACCTTCCACTAACTTTCACTTTCGTCTTCCAAACACAATGCCAAAAGTAAAAAATATTTTTACTTTTCAATGCAACTTTTCAAAAGCAAAATGATTTTGACTTTACAAAGATGCACTTATATGAATTATTCTTTTCTTTTCATTTTGAACAATTTGATCCACCTAATACAGTTTTTAGCTTTCAATCATCAAAAAATGTGATCTATTATCAATGATGAATCTCAAAAAATAACTTCTCAATGCAACTAATCTAATGCATTTTCACGAAAAGTAAAATTTGAAATACAAGCTAAAACAGATGCAAAACGATGTTTTCAATGATTTCTACATAAAACAACACTCAATCAATCAGCGAAACAAACATCTCAATGATACCAACAAACAAAAAACGATGACCAATTGACCAGAAACCCTAGAACTCAGTCAAATCTCACTTTGAAGCCAATGAGACAAATTTTGCAAATTAATTAAGGCAATCAATCAAAAAACTGACAAATCCAAGCATACAAGATGGGAAAAGACCTTAGGGGCCAAGACACACTAGATTCTTAGGAAGAAAACTCAAAAATTCTCACATTCAAGGATCATCGCTACCTTATATACCCAAACCCACGATTATCGCTACTTTGCATAGGCAAACCCGCGATGGAATCACTACTTTGTATAGCAAAAGTAGTGATGAATTTCAACGCAACAAAATAATTAAGAAAAAAAATCATCACGACTATAAAGGTAAAAATCACAATGCTATTGCGACTGTTAAGGCTAAACCCGCAATGGGTGGGGAATATGGGAAAAAACTAGAAACAACCCAGACTTAGCACTCTAAGGCAATAATCAATGATGGTATCTATGTATCTATGTCATTGTCTAACAGGGTTGTCAGGGATCATTTTGTGGAGGAATGATTGCTTATGCAAGTGAAGGGCATGAATAGGTTCCTAGTCATATGAGGAATCAAGTGGGGAGAGTAATCCCAAAAATTCTATGAGGTCAGTGTCATGTGGTTATGAGTTGATACTATATGATTATACTATGTTTGCATTATGGATAGTTAATGCTAAGAGATACATCAGCAGAATGAAAACAACATGCTTCGCGACATGCTAGGATAAGCATGGTTGGAGGAGAGGCCTTGGAAGCAAGGTTGCTTGGTAGAGACAATGTGGTTTTGGATTTGCGGTGCTACTGTTGTGTATATGTTGTGCATATTGTATATTCAGTGATTGTACCTATGGTGTTGAGTGCCTGTTGTATATATGGTGTTGTGTGCATATTGCATATGTAGTGTTGGGTATAAATGGTGCTATGTACATGTTGGATATGTGGTGCTTTGTACATATTGTATTGTGCACATGATGGATATGAGATGTTGTGTGCATATGGTGTTGTGCGCATGTTGGATATGCGGTATTGTGTACATATGGTGTTATGTACATGTTGTATATGCAATGCTATGTACATATGGTGTTGTGTGCATGTTGTACATGTGGTGCTATGTACATATGGTGTTGTGTGCATGATTGTACATGTGGTGTTGTGTACATATTGTACATGTGGTGATGTGTGCAGGTGGTGTTGTGTACATGTCGTGCATGTGGCGTTGTGTACATGTGGTGTCGTGTACATGTCGTGCATGTGGTTTTGTGTACATGTTGTACAGGTGGTGTGGTGTACATGTGGCATTGTGTACACGTTGTGCAGGTGGTGTTCTGTACAAGTGGAATCATGTACATGTTGTACATATGATACTGGTGTACATGTGGTATTGTGTGCATGTCGCATATGTTGTTTCGTGTACATGCGGTACTACGTATGTGCATTGTGTGATCGTGGCATCATGACATGTATTTGTTGTGTTGTACTATGTGTACATATCTGTAGTATGTTGTACACCAGATTTAGGAGTATGTATTATGTTGTGTTGGACATCGGGTGTAGGAGTATGTATCATGATGTATATCAGGTGTAGGTCTATGCATTGTGTGGTGTTGTACACTGTGTGGATGTATGTGTTGTGATGCATATTGTGTGGTGTCGTACACTATGTGTGGATGTATGTGTTGTGATGCACATTGTGTATGTGTACGTGATTGAAGAAAAGAAAAAGGCATTGGGTTCTTGGCAGGTGTGGCAACCAATCTAGTGTGTGTACAAAAATGACAAAGGACCGATTAAAGGATAAGTATCATTATTTTATTTCAGTTTTATTATGCATATGATCTATTATTATAATTTATGATGCTTACATGTGATCTGTGATTTTAGTCTATGATAATTGCATGTGATTCATGATTTTGATCTATGATGGTTGTGTTTTGAGCTAACTAGATGTGACATGTTATACATGATGATTTGGTCAAGAGCTAGTTTGGCTTGTTGTGACAAGAAGTGAATAGAAGTGCAAGTGTACCTTATTGACGGGCCACCAATGAGGTATGATTTGAATTTATTTCAATTCATTTTGGGTCTAATGGAAATTATGTGCTTGTTACAGGAAAGCATGGAAATGCCAGGTTTGGGTAGTTGAGATTGATTGCAAGATTAGCAGCAGTAGTGAAGGCAATGAAACATGCAACAATATCTTCGTAAAGCACTTCAGGAGCAGGCCATTGTGGGATACTAATACCCAATAGTGTCCATTGATTTCTATAAGCATACTATGACCAGTATTATGGCTTTGAGGTAGGGATATGCCTTGGTTTTTGGACCTTCCGATGCGAGGAAACCATGCCAAGGGAGGGTTCACCCGAGGAACTGCGTAGAAGAGAAGGGGATGCCTGCGGAACTTGGAAGGTGTGTGACTCCACGAAAGGAGGTGACTATATTGCCCGAGGGAATGTGCAGTAGAGAAGGGAAGGTTAGGGATGGATTTGTTTTGGTCATTTTCCATATGGAATCAGATGCACATTGGGAATGTGCCCTAGAACAATGAATCAGTAAGTGTTCACTGAGAGGACAAGTGGCGCTAGATTGTAGTGCCAAACATTGGATACAACTTTGACTTTGGTAGCGGATTCTGGACTTCCTAGGAAGGAGGTGAACCATGGTATTACTTTGACGGTGGAGGTGTGAGCCTCTGGATTCCCTTGTTGCTGATACATGCATCATATCTTTTATTTGTCGGTTGAGCAAATGTGCATATGTGTATATTATTGTAAATATTGTATCGATATGGATTTATAAATCTCCATAAACAATATGTTCATTTGTTGGTTGAAGCAAATGTGTATGAGTATGTATGTATATATCATTGTAAACACTGCATCGAGTTGTGTTTATAAAGCTCCATAAGCGGTATGTTGTGATGTTCAGCGAGTTGTCATTGTAAATGTTGTATCGAGTTATGTTATAAAGCTCCATAGGCAGCATGATTCTTTGGTGTATAAGTGTCATTGAACACTGAGGACAGTGTTCCCCCAAGGGGGAGGGTTTTGTAACAGCCCTGGTTAAAAATTCAAGAAAATATATATGACCACGGTCATGGGACATGTATTCCAAGCTGAATGGTGGGAAAAACATCCTAGTGGGTGTTCATTTTGGTTATTAGGGCTGAGGAAACTGGAAAAGGGAATGGAAAAGGCTTTGGAAAGTCAAAGTGGCATTAATTAGCATTTTATTTATGAAAATAACGGAAATTAGGAGAAAAGGAAGGTGAAAGGTCACAGGTTGCATGTGAGGAGGAAAATGAAGGAAAATAATGGAAAATTAAAGAAATTAGAGGTGTCATTGATAAAAAGGATTTTGAGGATCAGTTGATAGCTTTTGTCAGTGTTAGACTTTTGTTAGTTCGGTTTTGGAGCTCTTTCTCTCATACTCTTGGACACTTAGAGTTTCTTTGATAACTCATGGAGTAGTGTGGCATATTTAGATTTTTGCAGCAAGAAGGCAAAAGGAAAAGCAGGAAAGCACAAGAGGATGGTGAGATCAAACCCGCTATAGCTGGATGTAGGCCAAGAAATGGGAGAATGTTGAGCTCAAATGCATTGTCTCCCACAACCTTGGTAATGGCGTAGCGACCATATCGAAGTGGTCTGAGTTTCCGATAGGCTCCAGTAAGCCATTCCTTCTACAAATGCAACCAGACTTTCTCGCCCACCTAAAACTTGAGTGGCACCTTCGTTGATCATGTCGCTGCTTGTACTTGGCATTTTATTTCTCCAGAATGTCATGGACCTATTGGCAGATGTTTTAGATGTGCTCAATGCAATTGTTTGCCTTGTTGGCTTCGAACTGGACATGAGTTGAATCTGCCTGAGTAGCTACAAATGGTATGGCCACATCAATGAGACATAGTGGTTGGAATCCCAAGCCCACTTGAAAAGGGTTATGGCCAGTCGAGCTATGGAGATCCCATTATAGCTTACTGGACATAGGGGAGGCTCTCATCTCATGTGCGTGGATGTTTTAATTTGTACATGCACAAAATGTGTACGATCATCTTGTTGACGATCTCTGCCTAACCATCAATTTAGGGATGGAAAGTTGTGGACTTAGTGAGATTGGTGTCCAACATCGACCAGAGATTGAACCAAAATATACTAAGGAACCTGCTATCACGATCTAAGATGATAGACTATGGGATCCCAAAGTCATACCCACACTCGTTCAAAGAAGAGTTTAGCAGTGGCTTCTGTTGTGATATTCTTCTTGGAGGCCGCCATTATGGCCATCTTTGAGAATCTATCTACAACCACAAAAACAAATTCATTTCCATTTTTAGTAGAAGGAAGGCCCAGCATGTAATCCATGTAGATGGATTCCCAAGGTCGACTAGGGGTAGGTAGCGGAGTATAAAGGCCTTGCTTCTTGATGGTCGGTATGGCAATGGCGCAGGCAATGAAAATTGATGTACTTCCCGACATCCTGTCAAATATTCAACCAATTGAAATACTTCTATAGTACTGCCACTGTTTTCTCAACCCCAAAATGCCCAACGACCAGAATGTAGTGTGCTTCCAAAATCATCTTGGCATGCTCGCTTGAAGGAACATAAACGTGTCCTAGGTGGCATAACAATGCATCCTGGAGGTGAAATTTTGGAACTTGTTGACCCTCCAAGAGCGTCTGGTATGTGTGGTTGAATTATGGGTCGCTCTTGTAGAGAAGTGGCCAATCAGAAGTCTCGTGCCCACAAGAGTTGAGTATGGTGGTTAACGCCATGATCAGTGTTCGATTGAGGCAATCTTCAACATTATTGGTGTTGCCCTTATTATACTTGATATTCAAATGGAATTGTTGCAGGTATGTGGACCACTTCTTGTGGCGATCATTTTGCAACTTCCCTTGTGTCTATATGAACTACAGGGGTCAGTGGTCTGTGTGGATGACCATTTCCTTCCCCAAAATGTAATGTTTCCATTGTCAGCAGGCCTACATAATGGAATACATCTCTTTGTCATAATGGGATACTTCTAGACTGTGTCTGAAAGTGTCTCACTGTGATATGCCATTGGATGCCCCTATTGAGTAAGGGATACCCCAATAGCATAGTAAGAGGCATCTATCTCAATCTCAAATGGTTGTTGCAAGTCTGGTAATGTGAGCACTGGTGTAGAGCAGAGGTGATGTTTCAACTTTGTGAATGCCTTGTGTTGAGATTCAAACCAAAATAATTTTGCTTTCACTCCTCCCTTGGTGACTTGACTCAAGGGCCAAGTGATATGAGAGAACCCCAACACGAACTTGCAATAAAAATTGGAAAGACCTAGAAAGTTGTGGAGCTCTGTCAGAGTGGTTGGGGCTAGCTAATCCCAAATGACTTGGATCTTGGCTGGATCCACATGCACCCCCTTTTCATCAATAATGTATCCCATATACTGAACCTGGGTTATGTCAAAAGTGCATTTCTCCAAATTGGCACACAACGTGTGTTGCCACAGTGTTTAGAGAACCTGTCGGATGTGGTGGAGGTGCTCTTCCCAACTCTAGCTAAAGATCAGGATGTCATCCAAGTATACCACTAAAAATGAGTTGGTGAATGGCCGCAAGATGTCATCGATCAGCATCATGAAGGTTACAGGAGCATTTTTCAACCTGAAAGGCATAACAAACCACTCGAAAAGGCCCTCCTTGGCTTTAAAGGCAGTCTTCCACACATCATAGGGTTCAATTGGTACCTAGTGATATCCGAACTTCATGTCAATCTTGCTGAAATATTTTCCTCCCTTGAGTTGGTCCAGAAGGTCATCAATCTGTGGGATCGGGTACCTATTCCGGATAGTGATCTTGTTTAGCACCTGATACTCAATACAGAGTCTCCAAGTCCCATCTTTCTTTTGTACCAACACGATCAGGCTCCCACAGGGTGATGAACTCGATCGGATGTGACCTTTATACAACAACTCCTTAATCTTCCCCTTGATTTCGTCATTCCCCATAACAGAGCATCGATAGATTAGTCCATTTGGCAAAGACACACCTGGGGTCAGATCGATAGAATGCTTGGCTTGACAGTGTAGAGGGACCCCTGCAAGAGAGGTGAAGATATCCTTGTACTCCTCCATGACCTTGTTGATCCATTGTTGTGATGCAAAGGGGCTCTATCTGGAGGTCGTAGCCACTGTCTTCTTTCCCTCAAGGCGTATCATCAGGAAAACAAATTTCCCTTATTTGGAAATGAGCTTACTGCAATGTTTTGCAATAACTAAAGAGATGGTGGTAGGTCGTGCTACCTCCGGTATCCTATACAACTTATTTCCAAAAGTAACAATAACAACGCCAGGCCTTGACTCATATACAACATGTCACTTCCACAAGTATGGTTGGACTAATAATACATTACAAACATCAAGGGGAGTAACGTCACATAATACCTCATATGTGAAGAGATTGATGTTGTATGGAAGGCAAAATTGTTAACTAACGTGAAGGTCCCATCCTTGGTGAAGCCACCCGATGGTGTGTGGTTTTGGGTGTGTTAGGGTCAGTAAGACCAGCCACTTCATGACCTCTGCTCTTTTGGCTCCCGCTGTCGACAATGAACTGTAGTGGGGAACCCTTTACCTACATTTGGGAGTGGAAGAGGCACTCCTCCTCTAGATCTTCTGGTTCCTCCTTCTGGATCTTCGTGGTGGACACAGTGGTGTTAGGCTCCACATCGATAATCTGATTCCTTTTGTCATTCCCCTTGTTGGGTTTTGACTTAGATTCGAAACATTCATCTAATTCATAAGCCTTCAACTTGGCCACCAGTGACTGCTTGGCTTGACACGCACTTATGTTGTGAATGGAGCTCTTATGGAACTCACACCACTTTCTTGTGTCCTTCTTCGGCTTCTCAGTGTTGTTCTTTGCTTGCAGATTTGGAGGGTTGTCCTGGGCTACCTTGTAGAAATTCCCATTGTAGATCAACATATTATGTAATATACTAAAGCAAAATATAATATCTACTTCTACAACAAACTTGTGAAAGTTTAATCGAATATGAACAAGATCAAATAGAACACATATAACTGAGAATGACAAATCAATCACACATGAACATAGAAGAATACTCTGGGGAAAGCCTCAGCTAAAAACCTCGATCTCTGTATTATCATACAAGTGGAAATATGTCCGGATTACACAAAGCATTAGCTCACAAGCTATCCTACTCTCAGTACAATCCCTCTACTGCTCATAGGCAGTCAAAGGCTTCTCACAAACCTTCTCCTCTGCCCTCCAAGCCTCCTATTTCCTTGCGCAGTTTTCCTTGGCGTCCAATGCTGCCACCTGTGCGAATTCCCACCTCACACTGCTCACTTGGCTTAGTAGTAACTGCGCAATTCTGAAGGAGATAATTCCTTCTGCATGGATGAGTTTCCTATATAGGAAAAATCCTCCAACTGATAGTAAATTGTCCCTTCCTTTGATCTCAACTGGGTCTCTGACTGAACTGACATGCATGAGTTATTTATGAGAGAATATTCAGTTATCTGAAGCGCAGCAGTTACATGCATCCATGCATTAACTAACTGAACTCAGAATTAGTTCAACAAACTATTTGAACTAATCTAACTGGACTTAACTCAGTTAACTGAGCTAACTAATTACAACTCATCCTTATCT
>APFE031707849.1:94670-108715 GCA_000404065.3 Pinus taeda | reverse complement strand
AATTATTATCAAGCCGACCAGCACGTGAGTAGGCTCAGAAGCCCAATAGACGTGTCTACTCATCATCTACGTTTTAGTATAAATTGGTGAGGATTTGAAGTCATTTGCACACACATTCTTGGTGTGATCTTCTCCTCTACATGTCTTTGGGTTTTGGTGGAGGAGAGACACTAAAGAGAATACGCTGACCTAAGTACAGTATGATGCGCTAGTTTATACACAAATGATGCCCTAGCCTGTACGTTGTTCAAGAAGCCCTAACGCTGTCCTGTAATGGAGTCTCCTAGCTACAGAGAAGAAGATACCTAGCTGCTGTAAAAAGGGAGCTTTTATATGTAGCAAGAGGAGACCTATCTACACAGCAAGGAGATGTCTTAATCCACAGTCTATGGGACCTTCCATCCGCTGTCAACGGAAGCTCTAAAAGAGCCCTTGCCGCAGATCTGAAAGTCACCTAAACTATACGCTGTCTGAGGAGATCTGGCCGCAGTCAAAGAGGTTTTATATGCAGCAAGAAAAGGCACTCACACACAGCAAAGGGGAGGCTTCTATAAATAGCATTAGAGGGTGCCCTAAGCCGCAGTAAGGAGGCCTAGAAGAGGCCCTAATCACGGACTAGAAGGTGACCTAATTCTCTGTCACAATCTGCCCTAGTCGCAGTCAAACAGGAAGGCTACTATCCGCAGAGAAGAAGAAGCCTTATCAATATATCAAGGCCTGAAAGGACAGCGTGGAATTTGTGGCAGCGTGGTAAAAGAAGTATGATGACAGCACTGTGTTAGAAGGTTGTTCCTAGGACTGTTTACATGGTTGGTAAATCACAGTGCTGACAGCAAAAGTCAAGCTCTTGTAAATTCTGCTTCATTGACATGGCATGGCATAGCATGGCATGGAAGGCACACTATATATAATGGTAGAGGACAGCATGATGTATGGACAACAGCATGATGTAGATCATGGGTAGATCATGATGATGGAAGGGGTAGCATATGCACAGGCAGCATGATGACGATGACTCGCTACTAGGCAGGGGCAGCATATCACAGGAAGCATGATGTTGATACAATGATAAGCTTGCGCTGATGAGCAGGATGACTATCATGATTAGTGCGCGTGGTGCAGTACATTTAAGGACAGCAAATGGACGAGATGCAGAACGATGATAGGTGAAGGAGTCACCTGAGATCAGGTAGAAGAAATTCTTCAACTGATCTCATCATGATTACGAAATGATCTATGCTAGATCTAGATAAGTCAAGTATGACTTCTGTTGTAATTACTCTCTCTCTCTTTCTCTGCGAACTTGAGATAAATAGGTTTGATCAAGGGTTCCCCACACATTGTGGGTTGTCCCTGGTCGCGCCATATCTTGTGTCGTCTTGTCTTGGCTTGTCTTCTGCGTTTTGTATTTATGTTCTATCTGCAGTTTATCGTAATGCTGATGTGATTGCCAACTATGAAAATTTAAATAAATTGCTCTAGCATAGAACATACCTAAATTTAACACCTCTCTCTCAAGCATCGAAGAAGGGTATGCAAGTGAAGGGTAGAAGACAAGTCTAACATGGCTTAGTGAAGAGAATCCTCCACACATGCGAAGTATTAGGGCTACATTGCTGTTGCCCTAAGTCTACAATAGTTATCAAGAGAAGAAGGTCCGATTGGAAGGATAGAAGGTTATCATCCTAAGGTAGAAAGACTACCTCTCAAGCGAAGGAAGAAGAAGTCAAGGATGAGCCTAGAACACACAATCTACGAAGAATGAAGTGCCGCAAGAAGGAGGACGAAGTGCCGGAGAACAAAGTGCCAAAAGAAGTGTTGGGGAATAGGGTGCAGAAAGAAGGAAGGATTTGACTAGTGCTTGGAGGATACTTTTGTCAAGAGTCTAGGGTTTCGCATTGATCAATAGAAACTTCAATAAGAGAAATTCAATAAAGGGTTTTCCTCTCAAGAGAAGAGAGGTTTTGGCCCTAGCAGAGAGCCAATATCTTGTGTTCTTGTTTTTGTGTTTTGGTAACAGTTTGATGAAGTACACACATATGCACTAATAAGAAGAAGAAGAAGAAGAATAAGCTAACAAAAAAAGTAAAAAGACTCTACAAATTGTTATCAAGTAACGAAGAATCACACTACACTACTTTGCCCTAAATTCTTTAACATATCAAAGCTAAGGTGACACATCACCGAAAGGGAAACTCAAGAACACTCATCAAGGAGAGGGATCTACAAAGTTGAAGCATCAAGCCTAGAATTCTCAATCACTTCAAGGACAAGAAGGGTATACAATCCATCAATCATCAAGGAGGTCTACACAGCTAGAAGAAGAGCCTTGCATAAAGGCACCTACAAAGAAGAGCAGATTGAAGCAGGACCTACATCAAGCTACAAGTCTTCAAGCAAACCTAATGACCAAGCAAGTCCACTTGGAGAAGGCAACTTGAAGAACATCAAGATCCAAGGAAGAGAAGAAATCAAGCCTTCAAGGAGGAAGCAAATCCATTACATCTCAAAATCTATCAAGTACATGTCCCCTTTTGAATATACATCAATTTCTTTTTGCAAGGAAAGCAATAAATTGGTAGGTACCAAAAACTTTCTTGCATGGAAGAAGAGGACTGATCTACTGCTAAACCAGAATGAACTCCTAGAACATATCAAAGGGAATATCACTATATCTGCTAAGGAACAGACTCAAGCCTCAGCCAAGTACAATAAAGATGAGATAAGAGCTCAAAGGATTATGATAGAATCAATCAAAGACTCTCTCATTCCTTATGTCTCCAAGTTTGAGACATCAAAAGAAATTTATGACAAGCTAGTAGAGCTATTCTCGGTATCCACAATTGGAGAAGTAATATCTCTGAGAAATGAATCATACAAGATGAAGATAACAAAGGAAAGAATAGCTCCCTACTTCATGAAAATCTCTGAAATGAGAGATCAACTTCAAGAACTTGGGGAAGTCATGTCTGACAGAGAGATGACAACTATGGTACTCAATGCTCTACTTGAGGAGTGGGGAAACTTCACATCAAGCATATGTTGATTTGGGCTAGCATCGGATGTGCTCTAGCCATTAAAATTGGTGGATAGGCTAAAGCACATGAGATCTCCAAGACCCAGAAATGGTTTGGGCAGATTCTACCCGGTTTAGGAAATATTAAAATAATTAATATTTTTAATGGAGTTCCTAAGTCTAAACATAGGATAAAATATTAATGGGTATTAATATCAAACTGGGTTAGAAGGTTCTAAATAACATGGATCAAGCCAAATCTAATCTTAGCCGTTGATTAGAGATGTAATCTCAACCATTGAAGGACCAACAAGAAAAGTATAAGAGAAGGCTTGATGATCAGTTGGAGAACACACCAAAGTGATCAGTCATTCGATTTTCTAGAGCAGGGTTTGCCAAGAGAAATCGAATCAGTGATCAGTTGCAGTGAGGGGCAATGAGTACAAGGCAAAGAGGCAGAGATAGTGTCGAGAGACCAGCGCAGAAGCAGAGAGAGGCAGACGCTGAGCCAGAGGGAGCCACGCAGAGGCAAAAGAGACTGCGAAGAGGCCAGAAGGACCTGCCTCATCCACGCAGAGGTTGTAGGAGCGATATAGAGGGTCGTAGAGGTTATGCAATGCCTCAGAGGGCTGACGCGAAGGGTTTTGGGCTGATGTAGAGGCCAAGAGGGCTAACTTTGAGCTTCAGATTGTGCTGGAGAGGGTTTCGTGGGGCAAACTTTCCGAATACCTACTTCCGAATAGAGAGGTATTACTGCCGGAGTATTTTCTCTGTTGGGTGAGCCAGTTTGACACCAAATTGTACTCATAAAGACTACATAATAATATAACCCTCATAATTGTTGCATCGGTTTTCCCAAGTTTGGTTTTTCCGGGGATGTTTGTCCAAAAATAACGGTGTCACTTGTGTGTTTGTCTATTTCTTTCAGCGGTTGATCTGTAAATGGTTGAGTCTGTATTGTGTTTATTTCAGTATTTATATGGTTAAATAACTTGTTCATAATTAACAAGTAGGAGAAATAAACCACAGAATACAGATACAATTTCTAACGGGTAATACTTAGAAATTTCAACATGGTATCAGACCGTTGCAGATCACAGGAGAGCTGAAGGCGCCAGCTGAATTAGAGCAGTTGCAGCAGAAACAGTTGTCCCAAGTGACAGAAGTTGTTCCTAGTAGAAAGCGGTGAAGAAGGGTTGATGCAGTGGAACTGCGTCATCAATTCGAGCTAGAGAGAGGCCAATGCAGAGGTTGAGGAGGGCAGAAAAGACTCACGAAGAGCCACGCAAAGACCAGGAGGGTTGACATAGTTGGCTAGTGGAGCATTTCAGCTAGTGCCAGGATTGCGCAGAGCGTAGAAGCTCAATCCTTCAGTTGCTGGGGCATAGGAAGTTGTGGGCAAAGTGCGAGCAGTGAAGCTGGTGGGGTGTTGTTGCTGCCAAGACAACACAGTACCTAATGGGGCAAATCCAAGGTAGAGGGAGTCGCTACCTAGGCCGATTTCTAGCCAAGAAATCCAGATCAATGTTGCAGGAGCATAGCAGATTGGAGAGGTGTGACTCAATGGTTGGCAGGCAGGTTTCCAGGAGGGAAATTGAGACTCAGAGGGAGTCTAGCAGAGAACTTCCAGGAGGGAAGTAGCAACTCAGAAGGAATCGAAGAGAGAACTTCCACAGGGAAGTAGAGACTAAGAGAAGTTGAAAGGAAGAGCAAAGAGATGGTCATGAATCGACTGAGGGATCAGGACAGGCTGGACGGGGCATCCAACTTTGTCGTCTGGAAGGCCAGGATCCTGTCCATTCTAGATAGACAACGCATCAAGGCCTTCGCCTTGAGAATAGTGGCTATTCCAGTTGACCCAGCTGACAATGAAAAGTACAAGGAAGCAATGGCCAAGGCAAAATGCATAATCCTTGAGGGTGTCAAGGATCATGTGGGCTAGCATATTGTCGAGAAGGAGACGACAAAGGAAATGTGGGACACCTTGAAGACGTACCAGCATACTTTCGTGCAAAGGAAGATGTTACTAGAGAATTAGTTGCGGTCATACCAGATGCAGAAGGGGGAGCAAATAGAAGGAGATCTGGGACCAACTGACTTCCATAGGGGCCACGGCAGATCAGGAATTGATGGCGAGGACTGCCCTAAACGCAGTCTTTGAGGAGTGGGAGACATTTGTCCAGAGCATTCTGGGCAGGGGGAATTTTCCAAATTGGGAAGAATTGTGGGCATCTCCTCGCCAAGAAGAGATCAGACGGCTATCCAAGATGGGAAGTAGCAGCAAGAGGAGGAAGAGGATGCAGCTCTGGCATCTGCAGGAAAGTAGGAGAAGAGGAAGAAAAAGGACCTCTCCAAGATAAAGTGCTTCAACTATGGGGAATTGGGGCATTATGTGAAATAGTGTCCGACGAAGAAGAATAAGGGAGAGACGTCTGACTCCAAGGCAGCGCTAGTGAAGGCGAAAAAGGAGGTAGACAAGGATGATGATTATGCCATGAGTGCTCATGTACCTCTAGAAAAGAGGTGGGGAGACATCGAGCTATAGTCAAGAAGACTATAGGTGATGAGGGGAAGAATCCTTGAGGTACCCAAACTCTTGGATTATACCTGGCTACGGGAGCCCCGAAGTGAGAGTTGCAGGATGGTAGATGCCGGTAGAAACGGATGCGGATGAAGCGGTAGAGAGTGCTACAATGCAGTAGTCCCTGGCAGCGCAGAGAGGGTTGCAGTAGTGCAAGAGGCACAGAGGAGGTTGCAGCAGTGCAGGATGGTACGGAAAGGTTTGCAGTGGTGCGAGAGGTAGGGAGTTGTTGCAGCAGCGAAGAGGCAGTAGAGGGAGCACGAGATAGCAGCACAGAATGCTTCAACATCGGGAGTGTTTCTAGCCTGACAAAGATGTCAGTAGTTGGGTGGATCAGTTACTTACTTCTCAGTGACTAAATTGTAGTGCAGTAGCAGTTAGTAGCAATGTTTTAAGACTCTGACTCCGACTCCGACTCGGTCGAGCAATGACTCCGACTCCGACTCCGAAACGGTAATGACTCGGCCGACTCGTTTTCAATGACTCGGTCGTTGTAAAAAATACATTAAATATTTAGTTTTTTATAAAAAAACATAATTTTGAAGATTTTGAAGATTGGAATCTAGATAGTTCAGAGAGAACCCTATACATGCCAAGGATCAAATGTTGCAAAAAGAAAAGGTTATGACAATGGAAACCTGTGAACACAAGCTGAGGCTATGCCAATGCTCAACTTCTGATATATCTGATATCAACTCAAGCAGTTGTACATCCAATCAACTAACAAAATGATATGTACTGCAATTCTGTACTTCCACAAGCATAACTCTAAATGCCACCTATTCAACTGCAGATAGTATCATAGGTGGGCAGACTAACATGCTGCAACAAACCCTAACATCAGCATGCTCTGCTTCACTGTACCAAGTTTGTCAAATACCCTCTACTCAACCTCAGTTCTGACATATGTTAAAATCAATAGGTCAATAACTGCATCGAGACACTGTTGTCTTCAATGTTGTCAATGAGACCCTTTAATAAGTATCATGCCATTTTTAGATGTTCAAATGATGAAACTTCTTTACTATTGTGAAAATTGCTGATAATAATTGCTTGTGATATGCCTTTGTCAGCTGCTTGGGAAGCACTTCTCAATGGGGATCAATGTTCAACGCCAATGCAAACTGTAAACCCTAATGAACTTGTGATATGTCTCTGTTAGCAATCCGACCGTTTTATTGCAGACCCGGTCGTTTCGGCCGAGTCAGCAATGACTCGGCCGAGTCATTGAGTGACTCGGCCGGGTCATTGCTGACTCGGCCGACCGTTCCGTTTTTTGGACCGAGTCAGTTCCCAAGCCATCGACCCGGAACGACTCGGCCGGGTTGGTTATGACTTGGCCGGGTTGTAAAACACTAGTTAGTAGTAGTACAATGCAGCATGATGAGACGGGGTTGCAGTGCAAATGTAGTGTTGGGAGAAAGGACCAGCAACAGCACGAATGCAGAGGGAGCTGTCGTACGGATGTAGCAATGGCAGTGGCAAGGCCATGGGCAGCAGTGCAGAGGATGTTGAGCGGGGAGGCCTAGCATCAACACATGTACCGTTGTCGTATAATCAGGGTGATGCTCAGTGTGGAGTATTACTAGAGCATAGTCCTCGCTAAGAGGGAGTGTTGATTTGGAGTAGCATCAGATGTGCTCTAGCCATGAAAATTGGTGGAGAGGCTAAAGCACATGAGATCTCCAAGACCCAAAAATGGTTTGGGCAGATTCTACCCGGTTTAGGAGATATTAAAATAATTAATATTTTTAATGGAGTTCTTAAGTCTAAACTTAGGAAAAATAAAATATTAATGGGTATTAATATAAATTTGGATTTGAAGGTTCTAAATGACATGGATCAAGCCAAATCTAATCTTAGCAGTTGATTAGAGATGTAATCTCGACCATTGAAGGACCAACAGGAAAAGTATAAGAAGAGGCTTGAGGGTCAATTGGAGAACACACCAGAGTGATCAGTGATTCGATTTTCTAGAGTGGGGTTTGCTAAGAGAAATCGAATCAGTGATCAGTTGCAGCGAGGGGCAGTGAGGCAGAGATAGTGTTGAGAGACCAGCGCAGAAGCAGAGAGAGGCAGACGCTGAGCTAGAGGGAGCCACGCAGAAGCAGAAGATATTGTTCAAAGGCCAGAAGGGCCTATGTCATCCACGCAGAGGCTGCGGGAATGACGCAAAGGGTCGTAGAGGTTGCACAGTGCCTCAAAGGGCTGACACAGAGGCCAGGAGGGCTGGCGTTGAGCTTCAAATTGTGTTGGAGAGGGTTTCGTGGGGCAGACTTTCCAAATATCTGCTTCCGAATAGAGAGGTATTACTGTTGGAGTATTCTCTCTGTCGGGTGAGCCAATTTGGCACCTAGTTGTACTTAGAAAGACTATATAATAATATAACCCTCAGAATTGTTGCATTGGTTTTCCCAAGTTGGGTTTTTCTGGGGACCTTTGTCCAAAAACAACGGTGTGACTTGTGTGTTTGTCTATTTCATTCAATTGTTGATCTATAGATGGTTGAGATTGTATTGTGTTTATTTCAGTGTTTATATGGTTAAATAACTTGTTCATAATTAACAAGTAGGACAAATAAACCGTAGAATACAAATACAATTTTTAACAGGTGATACTTAGAAATTTCAACAGCATATTTGCCAAGAAGGAAGCAACCACTGTCAATGAAATCTGTGAAACTTATATCACCGCAACATCTGATTTACTTTTCCTACTTACTCTTCAATAAGTTATTTATGAAATTCCTTCAATAAACATTAAAATAAATTATGTTGCAGATATCACACCGTAATACAGAAACAAACACATGTACAAGAATCAACACATTAAGTTCAAATTTCTCAGCTAACCCCGCTCCAGAAATTGAACTGACTAGTCTCCCTCAGTGTGTTCTCCAAGTGACCCTCAAGCCTCCTCTTATTCTTTTCTCGTTGACAAATCAATAGTCAAGATTAAGTCCATAATCAACAGCTAAGGTTAACTCTGGCTTGATCCATGACTTTTAGACCCTTCTAACATAGTTTTTATATTAATTCACATTAATATTTTATTTTCCCTAAGTTTAGACTTAGGGACTCCATTAAAAATATTAATTATTTTAATATCTCCCAAATTGTTTAGAATATGCCCAAACAATTTCTAGGTATTGGAGATCTCATGTGCTTTAGTCCCTCCACCAATTTTCGTGGCTAGAGCACATCTAATACTACCCCAAATCAACACTCCCTCTTAGTGAGGACTGTGCCCTAGTAATACTCCACACTGAATATCACCCTGATCATCCAGCATTGGCCCCTGTGCTGATGATAAGTCTCCCTACCCAACATCCTCTACATTGTTGCATCCTATACTGTTGCCCATGGTTCTGCTACTGCTACTGCTACATCTATACGATAACTCCCTCTATGTTTGTGTTGTTGTTGGTCCTTTCTCCCAACACTGCATTCACACTGCAACTCGCTCTACATCCGTGTTGTTATCACTCCCATTTCTGCTACTGAAACGGGTTCTTTACCATCCCCATCTTTTCCCTGAAGTAGTCAAACTTTGTCCTTCCAAGAGCCTTGGTGACGATGTCCGCCACCTATTCTCCTATAGGAGTGTAGCTCAACTATACAGCTCCTCGTTGGACACAATCCCTAACAAAGTGACACTGGATCTCAAAATGCTTCGACCTATCATGAAACATTGGATTCTCAGAGAGCTTGATGCAACTCTGATTATCGCACATGATCTTGGTCACCTCCATATTCTTTCTGAATAGGTTCACAAGCAATTTTCTAAGCCATATGGCCTCACACGAAGTTGTAATTTCCGCCATATATTCTGCCTCAGATGAGCTCAAAGCCATAGACTTTTGTTTCCTACAGCACCAAGAGGTCATTCCTGATCCAATGTTGAAATAGTACCCAAAGGTACTTTTCTGATCCACTGAACTTCCTGCCCAATCTACATCAGTAAATCCACTCAATCTGATATCCTTAATCCTGGTGTATAAGAGTCCATAATCGACTGTTCCCTGTAAATCCCTGAGAACATGTTTGGCTGTTGCCTAGTGCACCCTCTTCGGTTCCACTATGAACTAACTGAGGGTGTTGACAACGTAGTAAATGTCTGGCCTGGTATTGACCAAATACATCAGGGACCCTATGAGCTGCCTGGATAAGGTGGGATCAACATCCTTGTCTTCTGATGCGTAAATCTTCTTCCAGTTGGTGATCATTGGAGTAGCCATGGGTCTACAGTCTTCCATCCTGAATCTCTTCAGGATTTCTGTAGCATATCTCCCTTGCCCAAGGAAGATCTCTCCCTTTTGCTGCCAAACTTCCAACCTTAGGAAATAGTGCATTCGTCCCAAATTCTTCATATCAAATTATGTGGCTAGATTCTTCTTGCAGTCCCCGATGAGCCTGGATGAACATGTCAAAAAGAGATCATCTACATATAATACTAAGATTAGCAGCTCATTCTCTACAACCAGATAGTAGAGATTTGGATCTGCGTCACTTTTGATAAATTCCATCTTCTGCAAGTAGCCATCGATTCGATCATACCATGCTCTAGGTGCCTATTTCAACCCATACAAGGCTTTCTTCAACCTGCATACATGAGACTTTTTATCATGTGTCTCAAAGCCCTCTGGTTTTTTAATGTATACCTCTTCTTCTATTACCCCATTCAGAAAAGTCGTTTTGACATCCATCTGATGAATCTCCCATCCCATCTGAGCTGCAAGAGGTATCACGGTCCTAATAGACGTATACCTGGCTACCAGGTTGAAGGTCTCCTCATAGTCAATTCCTTCCTTTTGAGCATACCCCTTAGCCACAAACCTAGCCTTGTATTTCTCAACACTGCCGTCTATAGCATATTTAATCTTGTAGATCCATCTCGAACCTACCACTGATCTGTCTTGAGGCCTTGGCACTACCTCCTAGATATTGTTCACCATTATGGAGTTATACTCCTCTACCATCGTGTCTAGCCAAACCTGATGTTCAGCTGCCTCCTTGAAACTGGCAAGCTCCCCATCCTGAGCTACAAATGTCTGATATCTATCTGGTTGTTTTCACTCCCTCTTATTGTTTCTTGGCACACCAATGAAGTCATCTGCATCTCGCAGAATCTAACGAAGTTCCCTGCTAGTTCTTCCTCTGCCAGCAAGTGCTTTTGTTAGTTTCTCCTCCTCATCCTGAGAATCTTCCTGACCCGAGGAAGAATTTTTTACTTCCATTGGTTGAAGAGGATTAACTAGCGGCTCCTCTTTTCACTGCTCCTCGAAAGGCATCTCACGAGATTTTCTAAAAGCCCTTTCCTCCATGAACTTTACATCTTGCCGAACTACTACCTTCGTACTCCCTAGAAGGTAGATTCTGTATGCCTTAGCGTCTTGCTATATCCCACAAGATATCCCTTTTCCACAGTTTGATCCAGCTTCTTCCTCTTTTCTTTTGGTATGATGCAATATGCTAAACTCCCAAATATCCTGAAATGACCGACTTCAAGTGTCTTCCCTATGAAAACTTTCTCTGGAGTAATCTAGCCCAATGCCCGATGAGGAGTCCTGTTCTAAACATAGACTGTTGTGTTGTATGCTTCCGCCCACAAGAATTTCGGCATATCTTGATCATACATCATGGCCCTAGCTACTTCTACAATAGTCATGTTCTTTCTTTTTGCTACTCTATTCTGCTCCAGATTCTAGGGAGTTGTCCACTCTCTTCTTATGCCCTCCTTAGCGCAAAAATCAATGAAGTCCTTATCGACATACTCTCCATCATTATCTGAGTGAAAAACTTTTATTTTCTTTCTAGTCAAATTCTCCACCAGAGCCTTGAACTCTTTGAATCAACAAAAAACTTCGTCCTTGGTTTTCATAAAATAAATCCAAGTTTTCCTTGAGTGATCATCAATGAAGTTAAGGAAATACTCAGCACCACTGAGAGCTTTGACAGACATAGGTCCACAGATATCTGAGTGTATCAGTCCTAGTACATTCTTGGCCCTGTGTTTGCTCCTAGGAAACGCTGCCTTAGCATACTTTCCTAGAGTGCATCCTCTGCATACATCATCTCGTTCTATACTCAAATCCAGAACTCCTATTAAAGTGCTCCTAAGAATTCTCAAAGCTCCATGGTGCAAATGACCCATTCTTCAGTGCCATAGTTCATTCAAGTCCTTGTCTCCATGACTGCCTATTAGTGCCATTGGTGATTTTAGTTGTAATCTATACAACTTGTTACTTTTGATCCCGATATGCACTTTCTTTTTCCAGCTCGGATGTTTGACGTATACGTTCTCCTTGATGAAGTAGATGTCATAGCCCTTCCCCTGAAGTTGTGATACGGAAAGTAAGTTCATCTCGAATCCTGGTACATGCAGCACATTTGTAGCACGAAACCGTTCTCCCAATTCTGTTTGAAAAACTAGGGTACCCTTCCCTACTGGAGTACACTTTGCCTTGTTCCCCATGGTGATCTAAAAGTTCATCTTCTCTTCTCGATATTCTGAGAAACATTCCCTGATTCCTATCATATGCCATGAGGCTCCACTGTCTATATACCACACTTCTGATGATGCAGAACTAGTCATACAAGCCACTTATTCTTCCAGCCTGGAAGCCAACATAGAGAAATCGAAGTCTTTTTCTCTTGTGCAATTTTCTGAAAATCTATGTGAATCCCCTGACGTGGATGCCTCTGCATCGTGGTCTCGACCCATAACTGATTTTCCCTTCCTTTCTCTGATTACTCACTCTGATACCATGTGAAAATTCTAACACTGCAACATCTGATATACTTTTCCTACTTATTCTTCAATAAGTTATTTATGAAATTCCTTCAATAAACATTAAAATAAATTATGTTGTGAATATCACACCGTAATACAGAAACAAACACATGTACAAGAATCAACACATTGACACAGATATTTTGGACAATAGTCCCCGGAAAAACCCAATGTGGGAAAACTGGTGTAGCAAGGGAGGATTTTATTATTCAGCAAATTCTTAAGTACAACAGGGTGCCAAACTGGTTTACCCATAGAGAGAAAAATTCTCCAGCACTTCTCCTAGTCCCAGCATCAGCTTGGCTGAAATCCGCGTGGCTCCCAGACACTCTGCATCAACCCCTGCTTGATTGCCCTGGGCCTCTCTGCGTCACCCACACAGGCCCTCTAGTGACTACGCAATCTCCTGCTGCCTCTGTGTCTGCCTCTCCTGCCTCAGCACTGATCTCTAGTGGCTGATCCCTTCTCTCTATTACGTACTTGTTGCCTCCTGACTGCTCACCAGACCACTAGTTCGAATTTCTCAGCTAACCCCGCTCCAGAAATTAAACTGACTGGTCTCCCTTAGTGTGTTCTCCAAGTGACCCTCAAGCCTCCTCTTATACTTTTTTTGTTGACAAATCAATGACCGAGATTAAGTCCCTAATCCACGACTAAAATTAACTCTGGCTTGATACATGAATTTTGGACCCTTCTAACACAATTTTTATATTAATTCACATTAATATTTTATTTTCCTTAAGTTTAGACTTAGGGACTCCATTAAAAATATTAATTATTTTAATATCTCCCAAACTGTTTAGAATTTGCCCAAACCATTTCTGGGTATTGGAGATCTCATGTGTTTTAGCCTCTCCACCAATTTTCGTGGCTAGAGCACATCTGATGCTACCCCAAATCAACAAAATGTGGTCTCTATGCAGAACAAAGGAAACCAGACTTAAGGCAGAAGAAGATGTGGGATCAAAGGAGCAAGTATTTGCTACCATGGCCAAGAGAAAGGGTAAATTTGGCAAATCTGGTCCACAAAGAACAAACAACAAAGACATGTCCAAGATCTAATGCTTTGGATGCCAAGAATATGGACATTACAAAAGGAATTGCCCTAAGCTTAAGAAGAACGACAACAACAAAAAGAAAGAGGGAAGAAGCTCACTTGACTCAAGAGGTAAAAGAAGAAAGAAAGAAGCAACAGAAGGAAGATCCTCTGGATCTCTACTATGACTAGGTCAAACTCTTTACTTCTAGACTTCTTTCAAAGTTTTGAGTAGTATAGGAGCATGTAGGAATAGAATAATATTGCATGGCTAGAACCATCCTGTAGAATCTAGCAGCATGATATAGAGTTCTAGATACTCATAAAGATGTAGCATTTAATAATGAGAATAAAAATGCACGGGCAGAAATATCTTTTAGAATATAGGAGCATGGTAGATATAGCTCAAGATATTCATATAGAAGGAGCATACCTAGTATAGAACCTCATCCATGATAGAAGAAAATTTTGATCATGATTAATTATCTTAAAAGACCTCCATTGATCCAGATTTAAACAGGAACGCAATAAAATACAGAGATAACCATATACACAAAGATGCAGCGGAAATAATACTTCATTTATTAATGGAAAATACTGAAATATGCTTACAACCGGAA
>APFE031707849.1:0-72368 GCA_000404065.3 Pinus taeda | reverse complement strand
ATACCCCTGATGAACCCACACACCCTGTTTCAGAAAATGACGTCCCGTCCCCGTCCCCATCCCCGTACCCGTCCCCGAACCCACGTTTCCTGGCAACTTAGCTTTAAATCGAGAAAAAAAAATGATATTAAATCTAAACTAAATCAAAATCTAAACTATAATAAAACAATTTCCTCATGCTGTTTTAGAGATTTATAATTTTTATGAATTTTTTATTTTTAAGCACAAACTGAAACAAAGAAATAATATTTAATTCAAAACTATCTAAACAAAACTAACATCTAACGAAATTTATTTTTTTTTATTTTTTAATTTTAATTTTTTATATACCTAAATCAGATCAAACAAAAAGACTTACGTTATAAAATAAAATGACGATAAAAACTAAACTAAAGCTGCCTTACTGCTCAACGCAAAGAGGAAAACCTAGCCCGTAATAAAAAAAACATGATTTAGTGCGGTTTGCAGATTCTTTGGACGGCAGACGGAGAATGCTTTTTGAGTTTGCAGCTTCCAGCAATTTTTAATGGCGCAGGTCTTGAAGAAATAACCCAGCGCCCACGAGAAGAACCCTGAATCGTATTGAAAACTAAAAAATTTACTTGATGCCCACGCTATAACAATTAACTGGCCCGTATTGTTTGATCAATTTGTGCGTTGTGCATGAGCAGGTTCCTTCAACGGCGGATAGAAGACGTTTGCAACTTCCAGCAATCACATAAAGCCTCCAGCATTGGTCAGATGCAGGCCCACGATGTTTGACGTTGGGAGCTCCTTCGATGGCGGAAAGAAAATTTGGCAGTGTGTGAATGCAGGTGCGTGGAACTGGAAGGCATATGGTGTTTGCAGATCGACCATGGGTAACTTGACGGCAGCAAACGCATTTTGCAGATAGAGGCGTGGGAAATCGAACAGCAGGCAGCATATTGGATTATGAAGAAAATACACAGCTTCAGGCAACAATGGAGATCACGTGAAGGAGAGAGGATTGACGCAGGCTTAGTGGCTTGTTGAGAAAGACGTGTGCAGGATCAGTGGAAAAGAATCGATGGACTGTGGTTTTGAGAAACAGATTCGCTTGAGGGAAATATGCAAAATGACTGCTTTAGAGAGAAAAACACGCAGATCTGGGCTTTCTATGGTGAATTGTGAGTGTGGGTTGCTGCCGTTGTGAAGAGTTGCGTGATGGCAGCGCAGGGCAGAAATAAAGACTGCGTGTTGGGCAATAGGGAGAACGCAGGAAAAGGCCACGATCTTCTTTATAGATGGATTCGTTTGCAAGTGTAAGGGAATGCAGCGAACAGGCAGTTGGCCAAGCGGCAAGGGCTTTGCCCAGGACACAAAAGTTTTCTTCGGGAACTTTCTTCCTGCAAATAAAACCTTCCAGATCTGAAAACAACTGAAATTGAAACCCTTGGACAGCAAAACAGCTTGGATAAACCCTCGGAAATCTCTAGAAAACCCTGCAACCTGTAACCTGCAAAAGAAAGGAAAACCTAAAATAATATGTGCATAAAACAAAATTAAAACCCTAGATCAGCATTTACAACTTTTGACTCTTAAACAGCCAGATTTATCAATAATCAGCAGTAATATTATCAAAATTCCAGATTTATTATGAAATATTTCAGAAATCGCCCATGCAAATCAGAAAAACAAACTTAAATGATAAACCCAAAATTGAAACTGGTTGGGCTCTGCAAGAAAATGCTTACAGGAGTTGGCTGGTTCAGCCGAGAACTTCCCCAAATGCCCATGATCTTCTTCAATAAGGGTTTCCTGCACAGCTCACTTCAACCATCAATAAAGAGAGAAAAACAGTACTAGATCTCAGATGCAATGGAGATACCTGCCATTATTTCAGAAATTCTAATACCATTCAAACCCTAGCAAGTGAACAAGATACCTGTGTTAAGCAGTATTCTACAATAAGCTGTTACTAATGGCTGAAAATTAAAATATGCAGAAAATAAAATAGCTCACAGCACTTCAAGAGAGTAACACCAGCAAGATTTCAACCCCAAAGTCTTTCTTTATTAGCACCAAAAAAAAAAGTTTATAAGAGAGCTTCTTCAGCACAAGACTCACAGATCCAATGGTCTCAAATGACCCCTAGCACCTTATATAAGGAAAAAATTCCCAACGGCTAGTTCAAGTGATCCACGTCAAAATGATCTCGACCGTCGATGAGGATCAAGATATCTCTTAATCTCATTCGTCGAATTTTTAATGCATTAAAAAATTGAAATTCTCCATTTATTTAATCAAAATATTATTATTTTATTATTTTTTAAGTTTTTATTCTATTATTATTATTTTATTTTTATTATTATTATTTTTATTTATTTTTTATTATGGATCCTCGAACTTAGTCTTTGGAAAAAATTCCCTAGGGACTAGACTTTAAGACCATGATGGGGATTAAATCATTTCCTAACCCTCAAGACACTTTACATTCATGACTTTTTACAATTTTACATCTCAAGGGGGAAAAGCCCTTTGACATAGACCCTCATAGACCACCCAGTTCTGCGACCAAACATTATCTAGCAGATTAACACACTAGGATTCTCCTAAGACTCTAATGACAAAATTCATTCCGGCTTTGGGGTCAGGTTGAAGAAAAACTCTGTCGATCATGGATCGGTGAAACGAAAAACCTTCCGAAATGTAGATTATCACTAGAAAATTAGGTCCACCTAGGCAATTTACGTACATGACTCAACTCTACTAAGATTATTTACAATTCAACATGCAAACTGGGTTTACAACTTAATATGATCAAGTGGATGATGACTGTCGAATGGCACGGACATGTCGATCAAGCGCTATCCCTTTTGTCAAGAAAAGGGGGTGTACTGCTATGGGTAGTTGACACGCAGTGGTCAACATCTGGCTCTACTTGGGGACACGTTGCTGCACTGTAGGAATGTGAGAATCCAGAATCTGCACCCACGCAACACACAGCAGAAATAAGTAGCGTCCATTCAAAAATCATCATATAACATTTAAGCACATGAAAGATAGAAGCTCTTCATTTATTAACTATCTAGTAACATGAAAAGTAAATCTAATCCTAAAACAGAAAAGAAATGCTGAAATGACAAGGAGTACGGTTAGAAATACAATACAAAGGATGCCCCATGGCATCAAATATCATCTTTGAAAAACAACTTGAGCATTTGGCCATTCGCAGGTAGATCAAGTGGTATGAGTTTGGTCCAGCTATATCTCGAATGATGTACGGTCCCAGCCACAAGCTATCAAACTTCCTATGTTTTCTTGGTTTCTCATTCTTGCGGTCCCAAAGCAATACCATATCTCCCACCTGCAAAGATCTAGATCGAGAGAATTTATCAAAGATTTTCTTAATGTTAGATTGATTTTTACATATAGCATCAAAAGCTGTCCTACAAGCTTCATCTAACCCCACAATCTGATCTATTCTATTCTGAACGACATCTTTATCAATAGAAAAATTCTGAAGGAGCTGATAAGCTGGCAATTTAAGGTGCACAGGTAAGGTTACATCCCAGCCATAAACTAATTCAAAGGGAGATTTACCAGTAGCTTTCTTCTTAGTGATTCTATTTGCCCATAAAGCATACTTGATTTTGCTATCCCATGATCTCTTATTATCTCCTACTATCTTCTTGATAATGGTTATGAGATTCTTGTTACTTGATTCAACCAGACCATTACCCTGAGGATAGTAATTTGACAAATGAGATAAGACAATACCATACTTGAAACAAAAAGATGCAAACTCTGAGGAACTGAAAGCTTTGGCATTGTCAGTAGTGATCTTAGTAGGGACACCAAATCTAGTAATGATGTTATTTTCAATGAAATCCATAATAACCTTTTTAGTGGCATTCTTAGCAAGAATGGCTTCAACCCATTTAGTGAAATAATCCGTAGCAGTCAAAATCCATGAGTAGCCATTGCTAGAATTTTCATGGAACTCCCCTATGAAGTCCAGACCCCAATGCTGAAAAGGTGCCTCTACAATGACAGGTTGTAGGGGCAGGGCAGCAAGCTTCTGTTTCCCAGTGAATAGTTGGCAGGCTAGACAATTTCTAACGAACCTATACACATCAGAAAAAATTGAAAGCCAATAATAACCAGTTGTCAGGATTTTGTGGGCAGTAGTTCTAGCGGCATAATGACCACCACAAAATCTCGAATGAAATTCAGAGATTAATTTCTTGGACTCAACGTCATCAACACACCTAAGCACTATGCCTTTAGGATTTCTCCATCCAAGGTCATCCTTCATAAGGCAATACTTAGTGGCTTTTAGTCTAAGAGCCCTTCTCTTATGAGCAACTAATGCTCATAAGAAACTATGTCCTTGTACCACTCATGCTCTCCTAATCTTTGCAACTCAAGCGAAGATAGATCACTAACACAAAACAAACCAAGAGTCTTTTCGTTATTCTCAGTCAACATTTGAGCCAAACCTTGGCCCTTGACTAGTTTGGTGGGTCTGATCTCCAAATCATATTCCTGTATTTTAGTCAACCACCTAGCACGAGTCCCTAAGCAATCGGTTTGAGTTAATATATCTTTAACAGCAGAATGTGGGACGAAAGCAATGATTTTAGAATAACCCACATAAGTTTTGAAGTGCTTCAGAGTCTTGACCAAGGCATAAGCCTGCTTTTCCATGGTATTGTACTTCAATTCAGAATTTTGAAGTGCTCTACTCATGAAAGCGATAGGCTTCTCATGACCATCTTTATTCTTTTGCAGCAGGACACCAGCAATGGTATTAAAAAATCATGAAATCCTTGGAATAATCGGGACTAACTAGGACAGGAGCTCTTGCAATAGCACATTTGATTTCTTGAAAAGCCTTTTTGTCGTCTTCTTGCCAAACAAATTTTGCATCTTTCTTTAACAGACTCTGAATAGGCTTAGCTATCTCTGCGTAATTTGGAATAAACCTTCTTATGAAATTTGCCTTTCCAAGGAAAGACTGAAGGGATTTGAGATTATGGAGAAGGGGAATCTTTTGGATTGATTCAATTCTTTCAGGATCAATCTTGATTCCATCCTTAGAAATGATATGGCCCAGTAAGTTCCCTTCAGTTACTCAAAAAACAGACTTAACTGGATTCAAAGAAATCTCGTATTCTCTACATCTATCAAAAACCTGCCTAAGATGATTTACATGACTGATACCATCTTTAGAAAATACAGTAAGATCATCTTGATAAATCTCAATAAATTTCCCGATTAATCCCTTGAAGGCATAATCCATGGCCCTTTGGAATGTAGCCCCAGCATTGGTTAATCCAAACGGAATTCTGATATATTCGAATGCTACCCATGGCGTGGTGAATGTGGTTTTATGATGGTCTTCCTTTTTAACCCATACCTGATTGTACCCGGAAAAACCATCTAGCAACGACATCATTCCAGAACCGGTTACTCTTTGCAACAAAGTTTCCATGTTTGGCAAAGGGTAATTATCCTTCTCACATGCTAGATTAAGGTTTCGGAAATCGACACAAAGCCTTATTGTACCATTCTTTTTCCTAACAATCACTAGATTTGAACACCATGTCGAATGCCTAGTTTGAGCGATAATTCCTCCTGCTAGCATTTTCACAAGCTCTTTCTGAACTACAGGGGCCAATTTAGGATTAATTTGCCTAAGTTTCTAGCGAAAGGGTTTATCATTTTCATCTTTTAAGGGGATAGTATGTTCCATGACATCTTCCATATAGCCCTTTAATTCATCATAAGAAAAAGCTAAAACATCTCGATATTCGCGAAGTAAATTAGTTAACTTTTTCCTTTCCTCCACACTAGTACCTTTACCGATTTTAACAATTTTTGGGTTTCCAGAAGTACCAATGTTTATCTCGATATATTCGCCTGGGTCCATCTTATTTTCTTCTCTTAGCTTCGTGGCATCATGCCGGTCAAAATGTTGCTCTAAGGCAACCACATTCGTAGGAGTAGGATTTATGATATGCTCATGATCTAAAGATCCATCCTCCTTAGGATTTATCCGGAAATCCTCAAACTCATCCAAAATACTAAGAAAACGAATGACTTGCTTTTCATCATTGAAGACCTGCCAATGCTCTGAGTTATCTGGAACAGATGGTCTAAATATTACTTCCATGTTGATCTTATATTTAATTAGCTCATCAGATAACTGGAAAGTAGTAGCAGCTACGGCAGTTCATCTGCCAAACTATTTTTCTCTCTTGGAATTGCTTCGAGGTCAAGGGCATCAAAGTGCTCCATAGTATCCCACACAGCATTTCGATAATTCCTTAGTCTTTGATTTTTGCATGTAAATTTATTTTTAAGTTGCATGATAACTAAATCAGAATCCCCCTTAATGCTAAGCAACTTAATCTTCAAAGACTTTGCCAATTCAAGACCCAACAATATAGCCTCATATTCAGCGACATTGTTGGTTGCTTCAAATTCTAATCGATAGGCAAACTTGAAAATGTGATCAAGGGGGACTTAAGCACTATCCCAGCACCTTTACCATGCCTAGAAGCTGCACCATCGAAGTACATGTACCAAACTCTATTATTGAGATCCTTAATCTTATCATCGGGAGGAATTATGAAATTAGACATGATGGCATAGTTCCTAATGTCAGATTGTTCTTTGATTATCTCATTATGAGGCCTCTTAGGATCTTCGACATGAAATTTTCTTTCGGGTTCTCTATTTAGTCTTACAAAACCATCACCCCTAGGAGAAGGAATCATAGCTTATGACCAATTCATCTGAATACTTCCTCCTAGATCAGAGGCCCACTTTCTGGATAAAAGCATACCCCACAAATCAGGCACATCCACAACAACAATATCCATAACAATCATGATTTCTGTGTAAACTGATAGATGAACTTGCAAATCTTTGATCAAACCATGCACTTCAATTTTCTTGGAATCCATGGCACATATGTTATAGTAGGGTCTAGAAACTCTTAAGTTAAGTTGTTCCATGACCCTTTTAGTCATTACACAAGCTGATGCACCAGAAACCAACATGCAATTATTCAATTTATATCCATTAACCAACAAGGTGATAAAGAAAGGCCGGTGATCTTTGTTATCAACATCTAAGCTTTGCAAATATATGGAAGCATCATGGTAGTCAACTTCTTGATTCTTCTTTTGAGAAATATTTATTTGAGGACCTTGGATAGCTTTTAGTAACTTATCTCTTTGGGAAGGGATTTTAGCAATCTCGGAGACATGAACCCAAATTTTGGCATTGTTAAACCAACTTCCCAAATCGACATCAAATCCAGAGTTTAAACCAGGGTTAAAAGTTCGAGGGGGAATTTGATTCCCGCTTTGATCTTTATCCCTTCTCTGGTAGGTCAAACCTTTATCTCTAGCAATTTCCAAGATTTGCTCGGGAGAGGGTTTTTCACCATATAACCTAGCCAAAATATCATCTTCATTTTCAAGGTTATTTATACTAAAATCCGATGAAGGATTCATAACATCACGACTATTTTCCTTGACCTTTATCCAATCATCCATAGACAAAGGAAACTTGCTACCTACCACATTTATTTGATCACCTATTCCAAACATCCCGTTATCTAAGATTCTTCTAACGATAGGGCAAGTGGCCTCTTCATGAAGAGCATCACAAACCCGACAATAAGGAGGAGCATTATCAACCAAATTAGTAAACAGATTAGGGGGTCTCTGCTCACTAGATTGACCCTTCTTTTGCCAATTGTTATTTCTGTTATTATTATTTCGAGGCGGGAAATTTTGCGTTTGCGTTCTTTCCATTTGGACCAACCTATTTTGCAAAGTGGCTATTTCCTTAGTATGATTAATTTCCATGGTTTCGATCTTTTGAAGCAATTTGAGAACAAGCTCACTTTCAGGTTCTTGAACTGCTTTTCCTTTAGGTTCTTTTAGTTTCGTAGCAGCCCTATCGAAACCTGGGATCTCAGACTTCCCAGATGCTGCCCTGTCCTTTTCAAGTTCTATAGCTAAGGCTTGGCAATCCCTATAATCATTAAACCTAGCACGCCTTAACTCATAAGATGGCTCAGGACTAAAGGCATCGATGTAAAAATCTCGAAGAGATTTGTCGGTAGATTTATAGTCTTGAGATAATTCTTTAATAATGTCATTAAACCTTTTATTAAATTCTTCAGCAGTTTCATTTTCTCTCTTTTTGATTATGCTGGTAGCTTTCACAAGGTGTCTTCCCTCTCGCTTATCTCCATACTTTTCCTTAAAGGCGTTAACAATCGATTGTAAGGAATCAAATGAATTTTGAGGCTTTTACGTAAACCAATCTAGAGCATCACCCTCCAAGGTCAGAACAAAAAGGGTCATTTTAACATCTTCATGATTAAAATCAGCGGCCCTTGCATATTTCCCCAACCATGAACTAAAAGCTTTCAGATGTGAATTAGCACTGATTGCGTTATCTCCCTGAAAGGTAGGCAATTTATCCATTCCATGTTTTGGAATATCATTGGGATAACCCTGAATATTAGCAAAGTTACATGGGGCGAATATGTCCATGATGTCGTGCTCAACTGGACTCGTAAAAAGTAAATGGATATCAGAGAGGGCTTCTTGTCCGAGGTTAACAAGAAGTGTACGAGAAGAGAGTTTGTGTAATCGTACTCTGAGGGCCCTTTCAGGATCAGGAGCAAGATTGCACAGACTGCTTGGATGTCTTCTAGTATACACTCTTGAAGATAATATATGAAGTGGAGTCGCCACCCGGATAGGAAGTAAAACACGGAAAATCTTGAAATGAAAGGACCAAGGACAGAAAAAACTCTTTCCCCGGCAACGGCACCAAAAAATATTGTCGCACAGATTGTCACGACAACGTTTAGATTGGGGGCTGTCACCCTGATCCCCGATCTCTCCGTTTAAGCCTATCTCCCGCGGCTAAGGGGGGTAGACCCTATAGGAAAATGGATAACCAACTGTGAATCAGTTGGTTTAGGAGACACGAATGGAAACCAGCACTAAATAGATTTTATTAATTTAATGGACCAGTGCCTTATGAAATGAATGACTAAACGATTATAAATGCTGCAAAAAACATGGACTTATCAACAATCTTTTATCATCAAAGCTTAACTTTTACCAAATACGAGATAATAAATAAAGGCTTGATGGCTTAATGATATTCTAGCAATTAAAATTTCGAAAGATAAAATTCGATACACAACCACGTAAAATATTAACCAGAAAACACATTCATGCAGTTAATATTCAGATGAACATTTAATCATATACATCAAAATTTTAGCCTCCGCATAAAAGATGAAACCTAAGAAATTCCCGAGCCAAGACTGAAACTGGCAAAATATTTCCAAATTTTTTGTATTTTTCAGATAAAACAAAACTTAGAACTAAATGAAACCTTAAATCGAAAAAAATTAAAATAATAAATAAAATAAATAAATTAATTTATTAATTAATAACTCTAAATGATATTAAATCTAAACTAAATCAAAATCTAAACTATAAGAAAACAATTTCCTTATGCTGTTTTAGAGATTTATAATTTTTATGAATTTTTTATTTTTAAGCTCAAACTGAAACAAAGAAATAATATTTAATTCAAAACTATCTAAATAAAAACTAACATCTAACGAATTTTTTTATTTTTTTTTAATTTTTTATATACCTAAATCAGATCAAACAAAAAGACTTACGTTATAAAATAAAATGACGATAAAAACCAAACTAAAGTTGCCTTACTTCTCAATGCAAAGAGGAAAACCTAGCCCGTAATAAAAAAAAAAAAACGTGATTTAGTGTGGTTTGGAGATTCTTTGGACGGCAGACGGAGAATGCTTTTTGAGTTTGCGGCGTCCAGCAATTTTTAATGGCGCAGGTCTTGAAGAAATAACCCAGCGCCCACAAGAAGAACCCTGAATCGTATTGAAAACTAAAAAATTTCACTGACGCCCACGCTATAACAATTATCTGGCCTGTATTGTTTGATCAATATGTGTGTTGTGCAGGAGCAGGTTCCTTCAACGGCGGATAGAAGACGTTTGCAGCTTCCAGCAATCACATAAAGCCTCCAGCGTTGGTCAGATGCAGGCCCATGATGTTTGACGTTGGGAGCTCCTTCGATGGCAGAAAGAAAAGTTGGCAGTGTGTGAATGCAGGTGCGGGGAACTGGAAGGCGTATGGTGTTTGTAGATCGACCGTGGGTAACTTGATGGCAGCAAACGCGTTTTGCAGATAGAGGCATGGGAAATCGAACAGCAATCAGCGTATTGGATTATGAAGAAAATACGCAGCTTCAAGCAACAATGGAGATCACGTGAAGGAGAGAGGATTGACGCAGGCTTAGTGGCTTGCTGAAAAAGGCGTGTGCAGGATCAGTGGAAAAGAATCGATGGACTGTGGTTTTGAGAAACAGATTCGCCTGAGGGAAATATGCAAAATGACAGTGTAAGGGAAAAACACACGTAGATCTGGGCTTTCTATGGTGAAATGCGAGTGTGGGTTGCTGTCGTTGTGAAGAGTTGCGTGATGGCAGCGCAGGGCAGAAATAAAGACTGCGTGTTGGGCAATAGGGAGAACGCAGGAAAAGGCCACGATCTTCTTTATAGATGGATTTGTTTGCAAGTGTAAGGGAATGCAGCGAACAGGCAGTTGGCCAAGCGGCAAGGGCTTTGCCCAGGACACAAAAGTTTTCTTCGAGAACTTTCTTCCTGCAAATAAAACCCTCCAAATCTGAAAACAACTGAAATTGAAACCCTTGGACAGCAAAACAGCTTGGATAAACCCTCGGAAATCTCCAGAAAACCCTGCAACCTGTAACTTGCAAAAGAAAAGAAAACCTAAAATAATATGTGCATAAAACAAAATTAAAACCCTAGATCAGCATTTGCAACTTTTGACTCTTAAACAGCCAGATTTATCAATAATCAGCAGTAATATTATCAAAATTCCAGATTTATTATGAAATACTTCAGAAATCTCCCATGCAAATCAGAAAAACAAACTTAAATGATAAACCCAGGATTGAAACTGGATGGGATCTGCGAGAAAATGCTTGCGGGAGTTGGCTGGTTCAGCCGAGAACTTCCCCAAACGCCCACTGATCTTCTTCAATAAGGGTTTCCTGCACAGCTCACTTCAACCATCAATAAAGAGAGAAAAACAATACTAGATCTCAGATGCAATGGAAATACCTGCCATTATTTCAGAAATTCTAATACCATTCAAACCCTAGCAAGTGAACAAGATACCTGTGTTCAGCAGTACTCTACAATAAGCTGTTACTAATGGCTGAAAATTAAAATATGCAGAAAATAAAATAGCTCACAGCACTTCAAGAGAGTAACACCAGTAAGATTTCAACCCCAAAGTCTTTCTTTATTAGCACCAAAAAAAAAGTTTACAAGAGAGCTTCTTCAGCACAAGACTCACAAATCCAATGATCTCAAATGACCTCTAGCACCCTATATAAGGAAAAAATTCCCAACGGCTAGTTCGAGTGATCCATGTCAAAATTATCGCGACCGTCGATGAAGATCAAGATATCTCTTAATCTCATCCGTCGAATTTTTAATGCATTAAAAAATTGAAATTCTGCATTTATTTACTCAAAATATTATTATTTTGTTATTTTTTAAGTTTTTATTCTATTTTATTATTATATTTTTTTATTTTTTATTTTTATTTTTATTTATTTTTTATTATGATCTCGAACTTAGCCTTTGGAAAAAATTCCCTAGGACCTAGGACTTAGACCCATGAGGGGATTAAAACATTTCCTAACCCTCAAGACACTTTACATCATGACTTTTAAAATTTTACATCTCAAGGGGGAAAAGCCCTTTGACATAGACCCTCATAGACCAGCCAGTTCTGCGACCAAACATAATCTAGCAGATTAACACACTAGGATTCTCCTAAGACTCTAATGACAAAATTCATTCGGGCTTTGGGGTCAGGTTGAAGGAAAACTTTGCCGATCATGGATCTGTGAGACGAAAAACCTTCCGAAATGTAGATTATCACTAGAAAATTAGGTCCACCTAGGCAATTTATGTACATGACTCAACTCTGCTAAGATTATTTACAATTCAACATGCAGATTGGGTTTACAACTTAATATGATCAAGTGGATGATGACTGTCGAATGGCACGGACATGTCGATCAAGAGCTATCCCTTTTGTCAAGAAAAGGGGGTGTACTGCTATGGGTGGTTGACACGCAGTGGTCAACAGTCCCTAACTTCATTTCCCTACTCATTGATCAGATGAGAGGTACTTCCCATGAGTCCCAAACTGCATGGGTAGGATGCCTCGACAGGAGAACTTAATCAATCCCGTCCTCGCAGGAGAACACATCAATCCTGCTACAATCGCCATGGAGAACACATCAATCCAGGCCTCACAAGAGAACACATCAATCCTGTTACAATCACCATGGAGAACACATCAATCCAGGCCTCACAGGAAAACACATCAATCCCACTACACAAGAGAGCGAACAATCATGTTCCACAAGAGAGCGAATCATCTTGTCTCACAAGAGAGAAAATCATCTTGTCCCAGTGCGCACCACCAGGGGAGGGTGAGTCACCCTGTGGTCGTACGTTGCTCCAGTAAGAACTGCAAGCCCCTAGAGCTCCCATAGCTCAATGTATGCAATATGCAAGACCCTTGTACAAGGCTCTCTTGACGACTCCAAGTCGTTCGGGAAAATCATAGATTTGATCTTTCCCCCGGGGCTTTAGCGACCTGTACATCACCTTAGAGCAATGGAGCCTCCTTGCTCATCGTCTTACCATATACTAGATAAGGTAGTATCTGATGTCTATCTGCTGTAGCAATCGTCGAATACAGGATTCCTCAATAATCAAATCCCACCTCTGGTTGTCACAGAGAATCACAGTGGTATTCTTCATGTGTACTCACTGAAGAGTTTCCACAACCAAGCAACTTCATACGAGGTCATACTCGTAGATATGTCTCCGGTCTTGGCAATGCTTATAACAGCCGACTTCTACTTCCTACTTAGAAGCAGAATCCAAAGAGGAACAGCACTAGGAAGTGCTCCAGTGATCCTCCACACTGCCTGCCCACTCAGCATTCAAATAATCATGCAGTGTCATATTTTCGACAGTGTATCTCAATCCATCAGACATTGTGCCCTTAAGACATCTCAAAAGATTCTTGGCACCAATCTAGTGAGGTTCAACCAAATATGAGCTCCCTGTGCTAACTGCAAAACATATGTTCGAACGGAAGTTCACCAAGAACTTTCCCAAGTCTAGTTCAACATCACTACCATATAACTTTCCGAGGTAGTCACAGGCTTGCAGTTTATCATTTCACATCTAAAATCCAACTCCCTCTTACTTCTGCAAATGAAAAGGTCTGCAACTGTCAAAAATAGTTCATCCGCATAAGGTGTCGATATGAGAGGTTTATCATCCACAACCTTTGGATAATGGTTTGGATTGGTTTCACTCCTAGTGAATCTCAGCTTCATCAAACAGCTATCAATCCTCTCATACTACGCCTAGTGTGTTTTGCTTCAAGCCATAGAGGGCTTTCTTCCACCTGTATACATGAGATTCTCGTTTATGAATCTCAAACTCCACGGGTTGTTTCAAACTTGTGGACCTGCTACATGAGGGGAATGGTCCACCTTAAAAACTTTGACTTCCATTCATGGGGTTCCTTGCTTCATTGAAGAGTCGACCGTGTCCTTGATGACCTACATCTCTGTCATTCAGACACTCCTTCGTATAAGGGCCGAACTCATAACCAATACATCTACCTTTCCTTCCACCCTTAGATCTGAACTTCCCAATGAAGTGATTTTTAGGTATGCCATTAGAATTTATGTTGCACCATTCTGATAATATGCTCTGCTTCGACTTCACCCTTCAGTGAATTATGAAGAACCCATTGATCCTTTTGTCTTGTCCCAACTATCTTTGGTGATTGCTCTTTCACTCTTGCTTGGGCATTGTCTTCACCCCAGCTCTGATACCATGTTAATTTTAGGAATGTTCTATGCTAGAGCAATTTATTTAAATTTTCACAGTTACCAAGCACATCAGCATTAAAATAAACTGCAGATAGAACATAAATATAAATCGCAAAAGACAAGCCAAGACAAGAGGACACAAGATGTGGCACGAGCCAGGGACAAACCCCACAATGTGTGGGGAAACCCTTTGATCAAATCTTCTCTTATCTTCAAAGTTCAGCAGAGAAAGAGAGAGTGATTGTACATTTACAACAGAAGTCGACACTTTGACTTGTCTAGATCTAAACATAGATCATCTTCTATAACAATGAGATCAATTGAACACATTCTGCTTCAACTGATACCTATCATCGTGCTGCATCTGGTCCTCTAGTTGCACCACTGCATACTGCACCATGCTGCTGCCCATGTCCATGATCTTATCCATCATAATGCTGCTCAAACTAGTGTGCATCATCATCATGTTGCTGCCCCTGCTAACATGCATCATCATGATTATCATGCTGCCCTTGCATCATCACTGAGATCCTCATTGTTGCTTCTTTATCATATCCATGAGATCTACCTGAAAGTTTGATCTCCATTACTGTACTTTAACTGGAACCTTATTCTAATACAATGAGGGTTCTGGGCTTCTTTTCATCATATATGTACAGGGACTATTGAGAGATAAGTTCACTAAGATCATGGTAACATTCCTTCTTATGCTGGGATTGTCTCTAGGATCATGATTCCCTTCGAGACACCTCAAGTTACAGTTCACACTGAGGTTTCTTATTACAGTACATATACTTAACCACAAGTGCTTGAGCCATCGTACTTATCATCAATACTGCTATAATGATACCATCTAGATCTTCTCCATGACTGGTATGTTGATATTGTCGTATGCTAGGAGAGAATGCCCAAACTACAACCATTCTTTGTTGCCATTCTTTATGCGAGAATGTCAAGACTCCAACGCACTGCTATGATATCATCCAATGCACCCTGAGGTTGTGACTGCACCTTAAACTCGTAACTGTGGCTCCTACAGCTTCTCTCCTTATGACTATGGCTCAGTGCGGTGCGTATATATTCATGACAGCGTGATAGGACCTCCGTATAGGGCATCTGGACAGCGTATTATATAGCGTATATGACTGCGTGGTAAGGTATATATATATATATATATCCACGTTGTGTTCCTTGCCTTACTGCAGCTGATAGCGTATCACTGTGTTCCACACGCTGTGTTCCTTCCCTTATTGTGGTTGTCAATGTATGACTGCGTTCCACACGCCGTGTTCCTTCCCTGCGTGTAATGATAATCTTCATCTCCATGAACAACGTGTGAACAACGTATGACAACACATCTCCATGATCTGCGTATATCAGCGCAGATGCTTCAATGAACAACGTAGATGTTTCCATGACCTATGTATATCTGCGTATGTGATTTCATGAACAGCGTAGATGTTTCAATGAACAACGTAGATGTTTCCATGACCTATGTATATCTACATAGATGTCTTTATGACTACAACTATTCCAGGCATCATGTTGACTGCATTTTACTTCTGGACAGCGTAGTGTAAGTGGCTTCTTGATAGCGTGTTAGGGTCTGTTCTTGACAGTAATAAATCTTTAGCTGCGTAGATCAACTTGCAGCTAGGGCATCATCATAAGGCCAGCGTAATATTCTTGGTGTCTCACTCCTCCAAAATCCCAAGACGTGGAGAGGAGGAGATCACTCAAGAATGTGTGTTCAAATGACATCAAATCCTCATCTATTTATACCAAAAACATATAGGTTGAATAGACATGACGTTTGGGCTTCTAGAGCCTACATAAGAGCTAGTCGGCTTGATAATAATTTCATAATAAAAATAAATTCATATCTCCACAAATACTTATCGAAATCAGATGATCTTTAGATCAATCATACACCTCTTGACGAGAGGGATCCAATAAAAATTATCAGCCATAAATAAGCTGACCCACATGGAGTTTAGCCCTAGTTGCCAATTTAGCACTAAAAGAAGTTCAAACAAAGACTTCATGATATCAAGAAAGGAAGGAGATCAAGCAGCTGAAGGACCCCCGAAGAAGAAGTTGTTGATGAAGGAAAGTGTCCCTAGTTAAAAGGGAGCTCGACAGGTCCCTGATTAAGAGGGATTTTGGATCACCCCTGATTACAAAGGAGTGACAATTGTTTCTTTCCATTTCATGGGTAATGCACTAGACCAGAACTAACAGTCGTTAGTCTAGATGAAGGCCATGAATCGAAATGTAGACACAAGATAGACACAATATTCTTGTTTTCACTTGGGAAGAAAGAATGGGAGGATCGGGTAATCATTTGGCATCCGATACTCTTTGAGGATGTGTAGGGCATCCAAGACAAGAGTAGGCAAGAGGACTGATATTCTTTGAGGGCTGGGAACCCAAGATAAGATTAGTCCTAGAAGGTCATACTCGGGGAACACCCGGGTGGGTATGTACCTTGAGAGACAATGATGAAGGTCTCTATAAATCATTGGTCTCACTAGCATTGTAGCTCATGATCTCATAAAGAGATGGAGATATTAGTCAAGGCCTTACATTATGACAATGTTGATGGATATGATGCTATAACAGATGGATTGCTAATCTGGTTTCTCTTATGTGAATTCTTCAAGATTGAAAATTGCCAAACACCTTGTAATGTTGTATGAATACCTCCTTAGTTAAGAGGGAGTGTTGAAGGAAATGTAGCTAGGCTAGGTCTTCATAAATGCAATTTTGATATTTGTATTTATTCAAGAAACGAGAAATTATTTTGATATTATTTGTCAATGAGTTTCTTGCTCATTGAAAATAGGTCAAGCACATTTTGAAGTGCTTCTAGAGAGTCGAAGTCAAAATGTAATTATGATGAGACATTTTGAGGGCATGTTATATCATGTATGTCAATATACAAGGTCATGGGAACTCCTCCAAGCCAAGTCAAATCCTCTCCTAGCATCAACAAAGTCTCCAAGCAGCCAAATAATGAATAAAAAATGAATTAAGATAGAACTGTCAAGTCGGCCTACTGGACAGTCAAGTCGGTTTGAAGAGGAGGGACAGACCTCTATTTAAAGAGGTTGTCCACTCCAAATAGAATGCACAATTTCACTCTGAAATCAGCACAAAAAAGAGGTAAACAAAAGGACGAAAAGAAGCCTTCTAGGGCAATGAAGGAAGGGAGAAAGAAGCCGAATATTAAGGATTGTTTTTGGGGTAAACTCATAGCCACACGTGTGAAAGGTAAAGTGTCTACCTACGGCCATAACAACAGAAAATTGCAATTGACTATATATCAATGTTTTGGGTGCAAACTAGGCCTACAAGGCCTCTCTCTCAAGCGTGCAAGAAGGGTATGCAAGCAAAGGGTAGAAGACAAGTCTAACATGGTTTAGTGAAGAGAATCCTCCACACGTGTGAAGAATTAGGGTTGCATTGTTGCTGCCCTATGTCTACAATAGTTGTCAAGAGAAGAATGTTCGATTGGAAGGATAGAAGGTCATCATCCTAAGGTAGAAAGACTACATCTCAAGTGAAGGAAGAAGAAGTTAAGGATCAGCCTAGAACACACAATCTAAGAAGAACGAAGTGCCGAATGAAGGAGGACAAAGTGTCAGAGAACAAAGTGTTGAAAGAGTGCTGAGGAATAGGTTGTAGAAAGAAGGAAGGATTTGATTGGTGCTTGGAGGATACTTTTGTCAGGGATCTAGGGTTTGGCATTGACCCATAGAAGCTTCTATAAGAGAAATTCACTAAAGGGTTTTCCTCTCAGGAGAAGAGAGATTTTAGCCCTAGCAAACAGCCAATATCTTGTGTTTTTGTTTTTGTGTTTTGGTAGCAATTTAATGAAGTACACACATATGCACTAATAAGAAGAAGAAGAATAATAAGCTATCAAAAAAAGTAAAAAGACTCCACAAATTGTTATCAAGTAACGAAGAATCACACTACACTACTTGGCCCTAGATTCTTCGATAGCATGCCTATATATAGTTGTTCTCATATGCAAAAAGGCACAACTTTTTATTGAGCCGACTTGACTTCTTGGCGTAAATTTACCCAAATTACATTTTTCAAAAATTTATTTTTCCTTTTTCTTTACAATAGGTCCAAATAGGACTTTGACTCTTTGACTCAAGAAATCCTAGAAGCATTAAGAACATGTTTGACCTAATTAATAAATTGACTTGCGCATGAAACCGATGCTTGAAAAATAAATTTCTTTTTCTTTCTTTGTTTTTTCCTTTTACATAAATATATAATTACATAAGTACAATGACAATATGAAGACTGAACCTAGTTACAATTTTCAACACTCCCTCTTAACTAGGGAGGCATTCATAATTACACAACATACAAGGAAACTCTCAAATTGAAATATTCTCATAAGAAGAGTCGAATTAATAAGCCATCTTCAACATCGACTAGCATTGTCAACATAGCAAGGCCTTAACTAACAAGCTCTATCACTCCGCTAGATTAGAGCACAGCGTTGAGAGGCATACACATGGACACCTACAACACCTTTTAAAGCACACACCTCGTCTGGATGTTCATCAAGTATGTCTTTTTAGGACTATTCTAGTCTTGGATCACCTATCCTCTTTGACCACTCTTATCTTGGATAACCTGTCCAATCCTCAAAGAGTGTCGGTCCACAGGACTACTTCCTATCTTGGATTCCAAATCCTTCAAGAGTATCGTCCCTAGATGCTTATCCAATCCTCCATTCTCCCTATCAGTGCCTTTGTTGAAAAGTGTAACTAGGTTTGGTCTTCATAATGACATGTAAATATGATTTTATGTAATGAGATGTAAATAAAAAATAAAAAAATTTATTTTATTGACTTGCTTCATGGATTTCATGAACAACGGTTTTTGTTTTTGAGTCATGACTCCCATTAAGAGGCTTTGGGATTTATTTGTCATCTAGTCATAAAATATTAGAGTCATTGTCAAGTAATGAAGTCATGTTACACTTGGTTAAAGAGTCAATATTGTCTATGAAAAGTATCCTACAAGAACTTGTCATCTATCCTCTTCAAGTCGGCCTACAATGATGAAGGAACTCTCTCGAAGAAGTCGGCCTACCTCCAACAGTGATGTCGGCCTAATGGACATGAGAAGAAGTGTATATATAGCCTACTCGGCCTCACCTGAAAGTACAAAATTCAATCAAGCAACTCGACTTGAATTTGAAGAAGCAGAAGTACAAAGAGAAGGTCAAGATAAGTACGAAATAGAAGTGCGAAGAAGATAGATCGAAGATAAGGTTTCTTCTGGGCAATACGAAGTAGTTTCTTCTGGGGAATACGAAGTTAGGGTTTCTTCTAGACCAGCGAAAAGATTTTCTTCTGGGGTAGTGCGAAGAAGGGTATCTTCTGGGGCAGTGCGAAGAAGGGTATCTTCTGGGTAGTACGAAGAAGGGTTTCTTCTGGGGCAGCAACGAAGGATTCTTCTGGGAAGGTTGAGGTAGAGATCTAGAGACCGAATTTCTCCAAAGGAAACCAATAAAGACCTAGAGAATGAGTTTCTCTAGAAGGAGCCAAGGAGAGCAGTTCAAGATCAAGAAGAAAGGTGAAGGAAGGAAGAGGTAAAGCATCAAGGTTAGTGACAAGGTTCTTGGAAGGATACTAGAGTCAAAGGTCTGTGTCATGGTCTTGGTACTTATCAACTGAAGATCTATAGGAAGAATTTTGATTGGGTTCTCCTCTCAAGAGGTGAGAGGTCTTGACCCTGGCTAAGAAGCCTATATACTGTGTCACTTGTCTTTTATTGTGCATATTCGTAATTGTCTTGATGAAGAGAACACATTAATAAGCTAAAGAAGAAAGATCATAAGCTAAGAAGTAAAAGTATATCATAAGCAATTATCAAGCAAAGAAATCTTTTAACTATTCATACCTTAGATTTCTCAACAGCCTTCACTAAGACTTACTGCTATTAGTCTTGGTCTAGTGCATGACACATGGAGAATATGGTGTCCTTCATCACTCCCTCTCAATCAGGGAGGTAATCCACGCTCCCTTTTAATCAGGGAGACTTCAATCATAAGCTTTGTTTGTTTCGTTCATCAATTGCTTGCTCTATCATGGAGATCTTTAAGTAGTAGTTACAAGGCTCCTTCTTCTTGCATCATCATATTGTTCCTGAGATTTGACCTTCCTAGACGTTGTAAAGCCAAACATCTTCATAATCTATTTTCGTGGTAGGGTGCTTGCCATCAACCTTTCTTATAACTTTTCATCAATGATCAATTGTAGTATCTACATCATCAGAAGTATCTTTTCTGCCTTTGTAGCATACATATTTCAGATCATGATGACCTTTCTTGTCAAGATGTCAAATTTTGTTGCTTGCTCCCTCTGATGCCAATATCCCTTTGCATGGTTTGTCTTCATATAGTACTAGGGTTCTTCATGTTGCTTATCATTTAATGTATTTGTTGAATGCTTCAATATCGTATCCATCAAGGTTCTTATAGTTCCTTGTTTTCATGGCCATCTAAAATTCTTCCTTGATGTGTACATCAAACTGCTCCTTCCTTCATAGCCTTTATGATATGCCATGTTCCTAGAAATCTTTCACCTACTTAGTCAAGTTTTAGGTAGGATTTTCCTTGATTTATCTCCAGAGGAAGGTTGATTCCCTCTTACTCTTGGACCCCTTTTCATCAAACCTCATCTTCTCATCAACATGATATAATACCTACCAATTTTAAGAACTAGGTTCTTTTTTTCTTTCACAACGGAAACAAACAGTTAGGGTTTCTATTTCTAGGGTTTCTCCTTTTATTCCATACTTTTCTAGGGTTTACAAACCCTAGATGTCATGACCTATTAGTTACAAATTATAGAGTTCTACAATCACACAAGAAAGTTAGTTACAAAACCCTAAATTTCTAAGGTCTTCAAGATTTGTTACGATGGGAATTACAAATACTATGCAAACCCTAGAAACTTCATCAAACCTCATCTTCTCATACTAGGTTCTTTTTTTCTTTCACAACGGAAACAAACAGTTAGGGTTTCTATTTCTAGGGTTTCTCCTTTTATTCCATACTTTTCTAGGGTTTACAAACCCTAGATGTCATGACCTATTAGTTACAAATTATAGAGTTCTACAATCACACAAGAAAGTTAGTTACAAAACCCTAGATTTCTAAGGTCTTCAAGATTTGTTACGATGGGAATTACAAATACTATGCAAACCCTAGAAACTTCATCAAACCTCATCTTCTCATCAGCATGATATAATACGTCCCAATTTTAAGAACTGGGTTCTTTTTTTTTTCTTTCACAATGGAAATAAACAGTTAAGGTTTCTATTTCTAGGGTTTCTCCTTTCATTCCATACTTTGCTAGGGTTTACAAACCCTAGATGTCATGACCTCTCAGTTACAAATTGTAGAGTTCTACAATCACACAAGAAAGTTACAAAACCCTAGATTTCTAAGGTCTTCAAGATCAATTATGATGAGAATTACAAATACTATGCAAACCCTAGAAACTTCATAGTCATCACGACTTGCTAATCAAGTATTACTAGCATTCTTCAAAACTCTAATGATATCAGTTTGATATGCCTTTTCTCTGTTTCATTTTATTATAGGACCTATTCATCATATACAATATGTCGTTGTCTCTATTTTATGCAGAACCTTTTTATGATCAATAACATGGCCTAAATCATCATAAACAATTGACAGAGGTCACAGAAAATTATACATACCTCTTTTAATTTTACATTTCCTCTTTTGCAGAGACCTAGTCTTGATTGTCATTCATCAACTTCCTTCACAAAGGAGACAACTTCATTACTTCCAAACTCCATGTCGGTTTTATTGATGTCATTCTTTCTTCAAAGGTTTGTTCCAGAGGTGGTTCAGATCTTCGAACTATATTTCTTAGAACTGCTTGTAGTGTCCTTCACATTTCTCTTTATCATCCTATAGGTAGTTCTTTTGCAGTTTACAAAGTCCCTTGTCACAAGCTTCTATCCACAGAGCAATGGTTTTTCATATCTTCACCTAAATTTGTCATTTTATTCTTTTCAGAATTTGTCACATCCCTCACCATTATCACTTATTAAGCTAAATCATGATCACTGTCATATATAGGATTTCTACTCAATCAAATATTATACGAAGGTTTCGGTCATGTTATACCAAAGGTCATTGTAATATATGAGTCATTGTCGTATTGAGATATGATTATCGGGTTGCCATCGCGAATATTGTAATCATTATCATATGGACAAGATAGTTTCCTTTATGTATAAGAGAGCACGATCATCAACATGTATTATAGAAACACCATCTCACTGATATATAAGTCACCATCTCACGTTAGGAGGCAAGTCATAATATAAAGTATGTGAGTCACCTAGAATGTATACCATCACAGGAATAATGAGCCTCCATACGTGAATCACATAAACAATCCATTGATATATATGAAGTGAGTCATAGAAATATTAACGGCGAGTCACAGATATGACAATCTCGTGTCACTATAATATGGGCCACACAAAATTATATGCTATGAAAAAATCCTTGAGATGCAAAAATTGGAATTTATTCTTCTAACTGATTAAATTATGCAGTTTATTTTGTTACGGCAAAATAACGAATAAATCACACTACAATTTCTTCATAATAAATGCTACAAAAAATAAACTGGAACTAAGAAAATAGATGCACCCACAAAATAAAAATGACACTATTATTTTTTGACAAAATTCCCTGCAAAAACCCAATTGGGAAAACCATTACAACAGATGAGGGTTTATTTTATTATGCAACAGTAAAATCTAAGTACAATACCTTGATGCCCAAACTAGCAATCCTCCAACAAAATAATCTGGCCAAAATATTATAGAGACAATTTGTCTCACCTGACAACTTACCTTTGCTCTAAAACTGGCTTTGTTTGGGCTACTCGAAGCCCCTGCGTCAGCCTACACGCAGGCTCTACTCACATTGCCTGTAGAGTTGCTCTAATCCTGTAGATCTACCCAACTCAGCCACTGCAGATGACTCACTTGGCCTCCTAGAATGTAATATTCCTAACCCAGAATATCCCTCAAACCCCAGCAAAACTCCAACCAAATATGTGCAAATGATATAATAACCCAGAAGTGATAAAGTAACAGTGGAACAGCATATAATAATATAAATCGGAAATGTAAGCAGATACACAAGAAATGCAGCGAGAAAATGCTAAGCCATTTTATTACACTGAGCGATAAAATGAGTACAAGAGGTGAACAGATAGATGGCACCTCGACTTGCACAAGGCAAGTGAAGAAATACTCTCAGAATGACAAGAATGGCCTCTCTGCGTGGATGTTGTTGTTGTGTTGTTGTTGCTGCTAGGAAACAAGTGATGATTTGGGGCTGCTCCCCTCCTCGGAAAAAGTTGAAACTCTGGATTCAAGCTCTACTCAAGGAACCCAGAAAAACCCAGAAAGCTTTCCTTGAATGGCCGAACTCCGAAAAACACCCCTTTGGGGTTCTGCGCAGTTCCTCAATGTCTTGCGTTGCCACTAAAGGAAACCCCTCTAAACTCTCACTAAAATATTGCCTGAAACCCTGCCAAAAATTCTACAATGAGACAAGAGTTGGACCCCTTCTCATCTCCTGACATCAATCCACCTACAAAACCCCCAATCCAACACTTCAACCAAAAAGAACTGCGTCCCTCTCCAAGTGTTGCGCAATCCTCCAAAAAGCTGATGAAACTGTTGCTGAGATGATAATAGAACTACTGCTGAAACAACGATGGAAATACCTTGCCCGAGCAGGCACTCGAAGCCCCCCGGGGCTAAGGGTGAGATCTCTGAACGGAGGCACTCAATGCACTAAACAGTGTTGCAAACTAGCTAAGTAGCCAGTGTGCTCAGAAGTCGAAACGACTAGCTCAAAATGCACATAACTGAATGATCCCAAAATGAGGGGGCTCCTCTCTATTTTATAGCCTCTGCCTCTCACAATCCCTAGGCTCACCTTCTCCTGCATGATTCCCCTCTTGCCATGTGTTCTTCCCTCCTGTGCAGTCCCTCCATGTGTCTGCGTGGGCCCCATTTCTACGTCCCCCTTTCGGCCCGTTGGCTCCTCCTTAAGTCACAACATTGTGCTACTAGGAAGTGACTTTTTAATCTTAAAGTGAGTTATGTCCCCCATCCTCACTTTTTTTTTTCTTTTTTTTCTTTTTTTTTTCTTTTTTTTAAATAAGTATAGAAGGCAAAATCGAATATTCCAATTAGCCATGGCTAATTAGGAATATTACATGGAACCTCTTCTGGCCACTAGCACCTAAATCGACCTCCTCTCCAGCTAAATCGAACTGCCCTCTGAAGCCTTCTGCACAGCCTCACTGAGGAATAATGTGGCCCTCTTGCTACTAACTCTTCGACACTAGAAATCCACTGGAAATCATTGTTGCTGCTTCCTCTCACTTCTACTTTCCTTTTGGCTTGAACTCTTCTTCCATGCTCGACCTTTGTAGTTGGATAGCTCGATTTGCAAAAGAACTCGCTCTCCTTCAATGTGTCTATCGTGTGTCTATCTCCATCCCCATCGACCTACTCTATGATCTCTCGTTGGTGAACCAACGACCATGATTAGATCTCCATCAATGGCCAAGATCATCTCAAACTCAATCCTTGTGAGTTTCTAAAGCTTTCTCACCTTTCCTTAATTAATTACTATTAATTAACTAGTTTTCCTAAGTTGGGAAAAATTTAAATGATGGTGAATTAATTTAATTAACGTGTTTCGCAAGCTTATCTCGTGAAACCTTTTCTGGGTTTTGAAGCTCTTGTGTTCTTATCCTCTCTAACATAAAGCGGGACTAGAACACTTGCCCTATGCTACAAAAACTAATACTCCCTCTTAGTGAGGAAGATTTTGTCTTCTCCCATAACATCTTCCCTCACGTTGTTCATGTCAGACATCTGTAACAACTTGTTACTATCCACCAAGCCACTACGCATACTCTGATTCATCTACTAACTTTGTAGTTGAACCATCCTGCATCTGTGCTACTGCTAACACTGCACCATGCCTCCCTACACTGCTACCAACACTACTCTATTGCATTGATTGTTAGATTTTCTAGCAACGAAGGTGTTCTAGTCTTCAAACTTTGTGGAGAGGCTAAAACACATGAGCTCTCCAGAACCCAGAAATCGTTTCTGGAAATTCCACCTAGAAGTGTCTCAATTAGATTATTAGCCTATTTTTTAATATTTCCTAAGCCTAAATTTAGGAAATCTAGTTAATTAATTAGAATTAATTGAGATACGGTGTCAATCATTTAGAAACTCACACGGATCAACTTCGATATGATCTAGGCCCTTGATTAAGTTTTAATCTTGGCCATTGGAGGTCCAACATAATATTATAAGAAGCAATCGATGGGTCGATGGAGGACACACCAATAGTGTGAGTTCCTTGGCAGATCGAGCTATCCAGCTGTAGAGGTTGAACAGTGAAGAAGAGTTCGATGCAGAAGGGCCGCGGCCCGCAGGTGTCAGAGGAGCAGGGATAATGAAGTTGAAGGAAGATTTTCCAGATCTGGCGAGTACATTTACAAAGAGGCTGCAATTTCTCCAAGAAGCTGTGTAGAGGCAGCAGAGAAGCTTCAAAGGGCAATTCAATTTGCTGAAGGAAGAAGACATTTTCAGTTCCAAAGGCCGGCTACAGGTTCCAGAGGGCCAGAGAAGCATTTTCCTACTCAAAAGCAGGCAGGACGACTTGATTTTCAGTTGTTCCGAGCAGTGCAAGTGCGTGTTAAGCATGTAGCAGACTACACTAGGGTGATGCAGAAGCTACACAGGGCTAGGTGGACAACTTTATTTTCAGTGGCATTCAAGTGTCAGGATTGCTTAGAGTGAGGGTAATTTACCTCAAGATATTTTTGCCAGTATTCGACATCCAGATTGTACTTGAAATTTCACTATTGCTTAATAATATAAAACCCTTAGCGGCTACACCAGTTTTCCCAAGTTGGGTTTATCCAGGGTCTTTTGTCCAAAAATAATAGCATTTCTCAGTTTCCAACGCTATTATTCTACGTAGTTTTATTTGTGAAGGTTGTAGTGTGATTTATTCGATATTTATTGTAGCAAATAGATTGTCCAATTATTTAACAATTAGAAGAATAATTTCTAGTTGCTGTAATAGGATTTCAAACTTGAAATTTTCACATAGTATCAGAGCACATTGATCAGATGGGGAAGCTCAGAAGCGGAAGCAGAAATTCATTGTTCAGAGGGAGCAGTAGGATGAATTTCTGGAGGTTGCGTAGAGCCTAAGCCAGGTAGATCGAATTGTTGGGCATATCGTTTTTCAGTGCAAATTAGTAGAAATATTCGGCTTGCCAAATTCAGTGATTCCAGCAGGCAGAGGGAGTAGCCGCTCAGTATTTTAGTTGGGCAGATTTCTTGTCTGGGCACAAAGGGTTTTGCAGCAGTTTGCTAGAGCAGAACTGGTGCCATGTGGAGGAGAAAGTGCACACACAGAGGGAGTTTTCTGTCAGAGACTTTCTAGCTTCAGAAATCCAATTTTTCTAGTTTTATGAAACTCCAAAGTGTCAGATGGGTAGGATTCATGGAAAAGCAGCAGACTAGATCCAGTTGCTGCAAATTTCTCACATGGATCAGTATCCTTGCTACAAGAGACCAAAAAACATCAGTAGCAGGAGGATCACAGTGTTGAGCAGGTGCAGTCAGTTATTCAGATGACAATTGCATAGCTAGTTGCAGTCAGTACCCAGGAAACAGTTACAAAACTAGTTGCAGTGACGCGAGCAGTGTGAATTGTCTAGTTGAAGGATGCAGGACCAATTCCAGCTAAGAGATTTCCAGTGCAGAGCTACGCAGTCCAGTTTCTAGTTCAAGAGGACAGTGTGAGTTGCTAGAAGGGAGCAAAGAGATTTCCTATAGGGAGATCGAGACCAGAGCGAGTCTAGTTTCAGAGGGAGCATCCCTAAGCAAGCTAGTTTCAGGATCTGGGGAGATCAGTCTCATTATTGCAGTAGTTGCAGCAGCTGTGTCGAAGCATTAGTAGAGCAAAAGCAACAACAGTATGAGTAGATCAAATTTCGCGATGTTTACAAGTATACCTCTTGGAGAGAGGTGGGGCGATATGGAGCTACAGTCCCAAAGTTGCAGAGGTTGGGCAGGGTCCATCGAGGTATCCTCCTCATGGATCATTACCTTGCTACAGGGGCCCATAGTATTCAGTAGCAATATGGATCAATGTCAATGATGCAGTCAAATTCAGTGACAATTGCAGACTAGTAGCAGTCAAGTGTTGAGGAGCGCAGTGCATTGTTAACAGCAGAGCAAGTGGCTCAGATGCAGAGTTGGCAGCAATGCAGATTCTTTAGTAGACAGTGCAAGTGCTAATAGCAGTCAGGACTTCGGAGACAAATGCAGCAGACACAATTGATTCAGTATTTAGGATGCTTCTTAGTTGCAGTTGTTGCAGTTGCTGCAGCAACAGATGAGAGGGAGTTGCAGTGTAGATGTAGAGTTGGCAGTAGTATGGCAGTGTCAGCAACAACACAGATGCAGCATCAGAATTGCGCAGTGGTTGGTGGGCAGTGGCAATCAGTCACAGTGCTTAGACATCAGCACTGTGACAGAAGGGTGATACACAGACAAGGTGTTGTAGCAGCAGTGGTGCAGCACTATAACACCTTCCTCACTAAGAGGGAATGTTAGTTTTTGTAACATTGGAGATGTTCTAGCCTCGAAAATTTGTGGAGAGGCTAAAATACATGAGCTCTCGATAATCCAAAAATCGTTTCTAGAAATTCCACCTAGAAGTGTCTCAATTAGATTATTAGCTTAATTTTTAATTTTTCCTAAGTCTAAACTTAGGAAATCTGGTTAATTAATCAAAATTAATTGAGATAAGGTGTTAATCATCTAGAAACTCACACAGATCAACTTTGATATGATCTAGGCCTGTGATTAAGTTCTAATCTTGGTCGTTGGAGGTCCAGCAAAAGATTATAAGAAGAAGTCGATGGGTAGATGGAGGACACACCAATAGTCCAAGTTCCTTGGCAAATCAAGCTATCCAGCTATAGAGTTCGAGCAGTGAAGACGAGTTCGAGCTAGAAGGGCCGTAGGTGTCAAACGGGAAATGACAGTGAAGTCGGAGGAATATTTTTCAGATCCGGAGAGTACATTTGCTGAGAGGCCGAAATTTCTCTAGGAAGTTGTGCAAAGGCAGCGCAGAAGCTTCAGAGGGAAGTTCGATTTGTTGAAGGAAGAAGACGTTTTCTGTTCCAGAGGTCTCGAAAAGGTTCTAGAGGGCCAGAGAAGCGTTTTCCTAATTAGTAGCAGGTAGGACGGCTTGATTTTCAGTTTCTCTGAGCAAAGAAAGTGCAGGCAACGCAAGTTTTAGCTAGGCTTGTAACAGACTGCGCCAGGGTGACGCAGAAGCTATGCAGGGCTAGGTGGACGGCTTTATTTTTAGTGGTAGTCAAGTGTGGGGATTGCTGGAGTGAGGGTAATTTCCCTCGAGATATTTTTGCCAGAATTTTCACTACAAGATTGCCAGTATTTGATATCCAGATTGTAGTAAAAAATTCACCACTGCTTAATAATATAAGACCCTCAGCTCTTGCACTAGTTTTCCCAAGTTGGGGCTTTCCGGGGACTTTTGTCCAAAAATAATTGTCATATTTCATGTTTGTGTGCTAGCATTTCTCAGTTTCCAGTGCTATTATTTTCCGCAGTTTTATTTGTGAAGGTTGCAATGTGATTTATTCGATATCCGTCGAAGAGAATAAATTGTTAAACTAATTCACAATTAGAAGAATAATTTCTAGTTGCTGCAATAGTATTTCAAACTTGAAATTTTCACACTAATCTCATGTTGTTGCTGCTGCAACTACTGCAAGGAAGAACGATCTACTATCCCATCTCACACTATTGATGCTCATACCATGCTACTGCAACCACTGCAACTGTGTGTACTGATTGTGAAGTTTTCCTCAGGAAAATCTGTGCAGGAGATGAGGGTTTTATTATTATGTAGCCGCAAAAATTCTAAACATAAATCTAGATGCCAAACAAGCTATCCTCTAGCAAAATATACTACCAAAATTATTTGGAAGAAATTCCTCCCTTTTGCAACCTAACTCAACCCCTCTGGTCTTGCTCGCACTTCCTCCCAGCAACTCTCACAAGCTAGAAATGCGCATTGCTTGGCTCAAATAATTTGCACTGCCTGCTAGCGAGCTCTGGATGAGTCGTTTTGCCTCCCTCTGGCCCTAGAATTGACCCGCACTGACTTCTGAGTGATCTCCCGACCTCTTGCAACTGAAACGATCACTTTTTGGCACTTTGAACTAGGGTTTTTGGCTGCTCGCACTAACTGCTTGGCCTCTCTATAGAAATAATTCAGCCTCCCAACTATTATTGCTCTGTTGCTCAAAAACTTTGCTAGAAATGACTCTGCTACTCCCTCAGTCATTGCCACTCGATCACTAGCACAAATTCTTCTCTAGTTGAACTCTGTTCCCTGAGAAATTCGATCTGCTTTGATCACTAGTGTATTTAGCTCCAAGCCCGTCGAACTCCTTTTATAATCTCTTGTTGGCTCACCAATGACCATGATTAAATCATCATCAGCAGCTAAGATCATCTCTAAGTCAATCCATGTGAGTTTCTAGAGAAATCTCACCTTTCTCAATTAATTCCTGTTAATTAATCATTTTTCCTAATTTAGACTTAAGAAAAATTTAATTATTGACTAATTAACTTAATTGAGGCATCTATAGGTGTTTTCTTCTGAAACATTTTTAGGGTTCTGGAGCTCTAGTGTTTCTTAGCCTCTCTAACCAATGTCGAGACTAGAACACTTATCTGATGCTATCCAACCATCAAAAACTAACACTTTCTCTTAGCGAGGAAGGTGTTCTAGACAATCTCATAACATCCTCCCATACAAGTTGTTGATGTCTGACAACTCTAGCGAACTGCCACTGCACAATCCTGATACATTTGCTACATTGAGTTGAACCACCCTGCATCTGTGTTGTTGCTGAGAATGCACTGTACATCATGTACTACTTCCAACTCTACATCGCACTGCAACTAATCTCATGTTGTTGTTGCAGTTACTGCAGCTGAGAACAAAATTTTGTCCCTACTATTGAAAAGTGTTATCCACTATGCCCATCCGCTCTTTGAAATAGACGAACTTAGCTCTCCCTAGAGCTTTCATGAGTATATCTACATCCTGCTCTTTTGTGGGAACATGCTATAGCTGGACTGCTCCACGCTGCACACAATGTCTGATGAAATGGTATCAAATGTCTATGTTTTGTCCTATCATGAAGCGCTGGATTCTTAGAAAGGTTGATGCAACTCTGATTATAGTAATAGATATTGGTTGCCTCCAACCTCTGACTGAACAAACTCACTAACAGCTTCTAAAACCATATAGCTTGCTAGATGTCATATACTCTACTTTTGCAAAGCTCAGTGCTATTGACTTCTGCTTCCTAATGCACCAAGAAACCATCCCTGACCTAACACTGAAGCAGCAACCTGAATTGCTTTTCCTATCCACCGAACTGCCTTCCTAATCTACATCAATGAATCCACATAGTCTGACACCATCCCCTTGAGTATATCTCAATCCATACTAGATTATGCCGCACAAATACCTCAAAATGTACCTTGCTATTGTCCAATGCACTCCATTTGGTCCCACCATAAACTAATTGTGTTAACTGTGAAGCAAATATCTAGCCTTGTGTTGAATAGATACATGAGGGAACCGATAAGTTATCTATACAAGGTGGGATCAACGTCCTTGTCCTTTGATGCATCGATCTTCCTCCAATTTGTAATCATAGGCATAGACATGGGTCTACAATCCTACATCCTAAATCTCTTCAGTATCTCTATAGCATATCTTCCTTGACCAAGGAAGATCTTCCCGTCCTTCTGCCACACTTCCAAGCCTAGGAAGTAATGGATCAGCACCAAGTCCTTCATGTCAAACTCAACTGTCAGGTTGCTCTTGCAATCCTTTGTGAGCCCTAATGAACTTGTTAAGAAGAGGTCATCCACATATATCACTAGGATGAGTGGCTCATCCTATACCATCAAATAGTAAGGGTTGGGATCTGTGTCACTCTTGATGAATCCCATCCGCTACAAGTAGTTGTCAATCCGACCATAGCATGTCGTGTGAGCCTGCTTGAGCCCGTATAGAGCTTTCTTCAGCCTACAAACATGTGTGCACCTCTCATGTGTCTTGAAACCCTCTAGTTGTTTTATATATACCACCTCCACTATTACCCCGTTCAAGAAAGTTGTCTTACCGTCCATCTGATGAATCTGCCATCCCATCTATGCTGCTATGGATATAATTGACGGGATAGAAGTACATCTGGCAACTAGGGTGAGGGTCTCCTCATAGTCTCTCCCTTTTTTCTGTGCATACCACTTTGCCACGAATCTAGCCTTGTACTTCTACACACTACTATTTACAGCATACATAATCTTGTAGATCTAATGGCAGCCCACAACTTACATGCCCTCAGGCCCCAGCACTACCTCCCAAACATCATTAGTCATGATAGAGCTATACTCTTCTACCATGGTTTCAACCCACACCTGATGCTATGTGGCCTATTGATAGCTGGAAGGTTCTTCAACCCATGCCACCAAAGCTTGGTACTTGTCTAACTGTTTGTGTTCTATTTTGCTCATTCTAGGAGCTCCATTGAACTCATCTACATCTCTCATCGTCTAACGAACTTCTCTGTTGGTACAACCACTAGTGGTAGGAGGATCAACCAGCTCCTCATCCTGCCTTTGTTGCTCCACCCGCTACTAACTCACTGAATCCTCTGCACCTGAGGATATGCTGGTACTGGTAATAGTACTAGATCCATGTGACTGTCCTTGCGGCGGTCCTAGCTGCTACCCCTATGGTTGCCCTTGCTGCTAAACTAATGGAGCTTTTGTTGGCTCACTCTGATCACCCGCTGGCATCTCGCAAGATTCCTTGAAGGCTCTGTCCTCCATAGACTTCACATCCCATCTCACGATAATATTCCTATTGCTATCGTTAAAATTGGAAACTTGGGCCAAACTCCATGTGGGCCATCTTATTTATGGCAGCAAATATTTTTTTTGGATCCCTCTCATCGAGGGGTGTAGGATTGATCTAAAGATCATCCGATTTCGATAAGTATACATGGAGTTATGAATTTATTTGTGTTATAAGACAATTCGTCAAGGTCGGCCAGCAACCAAATAAACCCCACACGTGCTCAACGTTTTAGTATAAAAGGAGATGACTTGAGAGTCATTTCACACACACTTCTCACTTGATTTCTCTCCACGTGTCTTGGGTTTTAGTGTGAGAGAAATCTAGGAGGAAGAAGCCCTAGACGTTGGAAGAAAGGAGGTTTCCCTAGCCGCAGCAAAGATGACAGGCCAGCGAAGCCATGGAAGGAACCTTTACGCTAACCCAAAGCTGCCCTAACGCTGTCCTAAGGATGCCCTAGCCGCAGTCCTAAGGATGCCCTAGTGCAATGCATACCTTGGAGAAAGTTCGTTGAAGGAGGATAAGCCGTAGCAAGAAGAGGCCAAGGTAATGTGGGATGTTCAACAATTCCTTACGCTGTCCTAACACCAAAACCTAGCCGCAATTAAGAAGGTCGAAAAGATTCTGACAGCATAATGTGGAGGAGATTAAGGAGGCCAAGGGAGGCCTTAGCATGCCCTAGCCACAGTCCTAGCAAGAACAAGAAGAGGCCAAGACAGCGAGGAGATCAAGGACTCTTTTAAGGGTTAAAACAAAGCACCGAGCTACTGGAAGGAGGCGGAGGTTACTTGCTGGGTACGCCAAGTTGGAGACCATCAAAGCAGATCAAGGACTCTTTTAAGGGTTAAAACAAAGCACCAAGCTGCTGAAAGGAGGCAGAGGATACTTGCTGTGTACACCGAGTTGGAGACCATCACAATTAGGACTTGCACAAGGTGAATTGAGGGCTCAAATATGTCCTAAACAGCAGCGTGCTAGGGGAGGTGTCTCATGAAGATATGTTGAAGTCCTTGAGGGTTGTTTGTGGACTGATAGATGGGTGTGTAAGGGCTGCCAGATGCACTAACCAGTCACATCATAAGCAGCAGTGAAGGCAGACTTGGAACATAAGTGTTGAAGGGACAGCAATGCTAGTAAATGGGACAGCTAGGCAATATACATAGGACAATGAGGTAACTAGTGCTAGGCAATATACATGGGACAACAAGGTAACTAGTGCAACAATATACATGGGACAACAAGGTAACTAGTGCAGCAAAGATACATGGGACAGCTGGGCTACATAGTGCTGCAATGATACATGGTGCTGCGAAGATGCATGGGACAGCAAGGTCACATGGTGGATAATATTGATGAAGCACTAGGGTTGGCTACAGCAGTTGATGCAACATGTTAAGATACAACCTATGGATGCAGCTACATATCTAGATGCAGCAATTGGATGCAACATGGTGTTAGAGACGACAGTATAGTGCTGTATAATGATCGAGTGCAGCCCGGTGATGGGAGCATGTGATGAAGAGCAGCTTAATGACAGTGGTGCTGCGTGATGATACTTTGCAGTATACATTGAGCACAGTGATGGGTACAGTCATGACTAGTGAAGCATGATGAGATGCAGCGTAGTGATGATGGGTGCAGCATGGTGCAGCACAGTGAGGTGCAGTACAATGATAGGTGCAGCAAGGCGATGGAGAATCAGTTGAAGCGGTATGTCTTCAACTGAGTTCAGCTACCTCATGTATCATCTTCTTAGAGATGATCTATGCTCTTATTTAGATAAGTCAAAGTGTTGACTTTTGTTGTAAATGCACTATCTCACTCTCTCTCTGCTGAACTATTGAAGAACATATAAGAGGAATTGATCAAGGGTTTCCCCACATTGGGGTTTGTCCCTGGCTAGCACCACATCTTGTGTCTTCTTGCCTTGACTTGTTTTCTATGATCTACATTTATGTTCTATCTACAATTTACTTTAATGCTAATGTGATTGCTAATCTCGAAAAGATATTGAGCTAACTGTGAAAATTGAAATAAATTGCTCTAAGCATTAGAACATACCTTAAATTAACAGCTACAAATGTAGATCTTGTTTGCCTTAGAGGTTTTGCTATACCCAAAAAAATATCCTCTCTCTATAGCTTGATCCAACTTGTTATGCTTTTCATCTAGTATATCGCAATAAGCTATGTTACCAAAAATCCTAAAGAGACTGACGCTTGGCTTCTTCCCTAAGAAGACTTATTCTGGTGTTATCTTCCCCAACACCTTGTGAGGAAACCTGTTCTGAATATACACAATCATGTTGTGAAAATTCCTCAACAACAACACCTAATGCAACAACTACTGATATTACTCCTATTTGTTAAATTCCTCTAAACAAATTACTTGCAGTTTCCTACGGCAAATATCATAATACATATACTGCAGCCTTCACTTCATTAAATATTATGCAGAAACAAGAGACTGAGCAAGAAAGAAAATACAACACAATAGACTTCGTTATTTTTGGACAAATGTCCCAGGAAAACCCAATGTAGGAAAACCGGTGCAACAGTTCTGAGGATTTATTAATATTAAGCAATGGCAAACTCGGAATACATCTCTAAATACCTTCACCGGTTATTCAATTACAGAGAGAGAAATAATGGGAGAAAGATTTGTGAGATTACCTCACTCTATCACTGGAAATCCCAGCCCCAGAATGATTGCCCCCAACTTTTCTAGCTGCCTCTATGCAGTATCTACATTAGCCCAGTGTCAAACTCTTTGGGGACAACATCAATCCTCTCGTTGGTCAATTTGCTGCCCAGGAGATTCGATTTCTGCCTCTCGGTCTATCACCACGGTTCCTTGCTTCTGAAACTCGAATTCCCTCTACAAATTTCGGACTGCCTCTGTGTGGCTCTGCATCAGCCCCTCTGGCTCAGCGCTTCTACTGCGGGATTACTCTTTGCCTCTCTCTATGGATGATTCTTCGGCTGAGAAAATATCTCTCTCTAGATGCTATCCCTGACCCTCAACTGCAAGAAATCTCCTTGATCGAAATTTCCTCCAAAGAAATTCTCACTTCAAAAATTCAATCTCTTGATCTCTCGATGTGTTTTTCCAAATGACCCTCAAGCCCCTTCTTATATCTTTCTGTTGGACAACTAACGGCCTAGATTAACTCCTAATCAAAGGCTCAGATCATTTTGGCTTGATCTCCGTCTTCTTCTAGAAGTTACACCCACAATGAGATTAATACCCATTAATATTTTAATTTTCCTACGTTTAGACTTAGGAACTCCATTAAAAATATTAATTATTTTAATAAAATCGTTTCTGGGGGAATTTCCCAAAACGCTTTCTGGGTTCTTTGCAATACATGTGCCCAAGCCTCCCTGCAAAATTTGATGCCTAGAGGACATCTGATGTCACCCCAAATCAACACTCCCTCTTAGCGAGTAATGTGCTCTAACAATATATTGTTGTTGCGTACTACTCTGACTCTGAAGCATCGTCCTCTGCACTGTTGATGTCTGACATGTTGTCCACCAACTACTGCGTTGCCGCTACAATTATATTGCGACTAACACTGCCACTGTCAAAACTACATTCATACTACAGCTCCCTCTCAATTGTTGCATCTGTGTTGCTGCTAGCATTGCCACTGGCAACTGCTACTGCACTGCAAACTATTGCTTATCATAATGAAAAACATCTAAAATTATTGAACTAACTGTGTTCAATATGATACCACATGAATGTTGAAGACTGACTACTACTAGTCTTTGCACTGACCCTCTAAATACATTGCGTTGATGCTAACCTCTGCTCTGAGACATCTGCATTGTTTTTGACTCTACTCAGACTTTGGTGCTTCTAGCCACTGCAATTGTCTCTCCAACACTCCTCGACACCATCTGACACTAGTCCATCCTGCTACTGTAAAACTGGGCTCCCATAGGAAGGAAATGATCCTAGACGTGGACTCCTCAAAGATCCTACCCATCTGTAGCTCTTTCGAACTACAGCTCCAAATTAGCCCACCTTCCTCCTAGAGTTATCTTGTCTATCATGGCAAACTACTCCTCTTCGATCTTCACGAGCGCAGCATTTGGATCATGTTTCTCACCTTGTCCTTCTTGATAGAACACTGAGTAGCGTAGTGACCCATCTCACCGCCCCTGAAACACTTGATCTTCAAGACATCCTTCTTACGTCTCCGTTGCTCTTGTTGTCCCTTCGATGCAAGGGTTGGATTATCCTCCTCCTCCTTCGGCTTCAACCCACTATTGTTGCTGCTTTCGTCAAGTTTGACCTTGAACTAAGTCTCTCCTTAGCTCTTGTTTAGAGCTGCCCAGATCTCATCCCAATTTGGCAATGTTGTTCTGCCCAAGATACTCTGGACAAAGACTTGCCACTCATCTGAGACAAAATTGAGGGCCAGTCTAACCAACTTTGAATCCTAAGGTGTATGCCCCGCAGCAGAGAATTCATCACGGGTCTCCTTAAGCTTCATGAGGAATGGATCCACACGCTCCCCCTTTTACATCTGAGCAGATCTTAGCTTTTGCTCCAAGTACATCTTTCGCTGCTCGGAAGATCCCTCATATAACGTGGCCAAGGCATTCCACATCTCCTTAGCAGTTCCTTTGCTAGCAACGTGCCGCACCATATGATCCTTGACTCCATCCAGGATCATCCTCTTAGCTTTTGCCATCTCTACCTTATACTTCTTTAGCGGATCTGGATCTGTTGGTTCAACCACCACGCTATCAATGTATGTCTTGAGGGCATGCTCATCTAGAAGGAATGACATTCTAGCCTTTCATATGATGTAGTTGGATGCTCTGTCCAACCTATCCTGATCCCTTAGGCCACTGGTTGCCATATCTGCCAAAAAAAATGTCGAAATCTTCTCTCTGCTTCTCACTACTGCTGCTCAGTCAATGAGAAAACGGACTTCTCAGTGGAAAGTCTGTTGAAGAAAGGTTCCTTCAAAGTGCTTCTCTTCCTTCTTCTGACATTTTTCAGCCCAACAATCTACCTACTGAAAATCTACATCCCACCGGCTCTCTCACGTTGAGGCTTCAGGGTTGCTCCCTTTGCCTCGGAAAATTCGAACTGAAAGTCCTCCTCTCTGTCGACTCACTCAAAGAAAGACTACCTCGAAAATCTACCCTCCCGGCTTGGAACTGCGTCAACCCTCAAGGGGTTTCGAATCGCTGCCTCCTGCAACTTTTTCAAACTCCCTCTTCTTCTCAGCACTGGATCTACCGGCTCTACTCTTCTTGCTTCACCTGCAACTCTAATACCATGTGAAAATTCCTCAACAGGAACCCCTACTGCAGCAACTGATGATATTAATCCTATTTTTTAAATTCCTTTAAACAAATTATTTGCAGTTTCCAATGACAAATATCGTAATACATACACTACAGCCTTCACTTGATTAAATATTATGGGGAAACAAGAGACTCAGAAAGAAAGAAAATAAAACACAATAGACACCGTTATTTTTGGACAAAAGTCCCCGGAAAAACCTAATGTGGGAAAACCGATGCAGGAGTTCTAAGGGTTTATTATTATTAAGCAGTAGAAAATGCTGAATACATCTCTGAATACCTTCACCGGTTATTTAGTTACAGAGAGAAATACTAGCAAAAAGATTTGTGACATTACCTCACATTATCACTGGAAATCCCAGCCCCATAATTATTTCCCTTGGCTTTTCTCGCCACCTTTGCGCCAGCCAAGCGTCAAGCTCTCTGCGGACAACGTCAATCCTCTAGCTAGTCAATTTGCTGCCTTGGAGATTTGATTTCCGCCTCCCGGTCTCACACCTCGGCTCCCGACTTCTAAAACTCGAATACCCTCTGCAAAATTTCAGACTCCCTCTTGGCTTCTGCACTACCTCTAAGTGGCTTTGCGTTAGCCCCTCTGGCTCAACGCTGCCACTGCTGGATTACTCTCTACCTCTCTCTAATGATTCTCCGAGTGAAAAAATCTCTCTCTCTGGATGCTATCCCTGCCCCTCAACTGCAAGAAATCTCCTTGATCGAAATTTCCTCCTAAGAACTTCTCACTTCATAAATTCAATCTCTTGATCTCTAGGTGTGTTTTTCCAAATGACCCTCAGGCCCCTTGTTATATCTTTTTGTTGGACAACCAACAGTTTAGATTAACTCCTAATTAAAGGTTCAGATCATTTTGGCTTGACCTACGTCTTCTTCTAGAAGTTACACCCACAATTAGATTAATACCCATTATTTAATTTTCCGAAGTTTAGACTTGTTAGGATTCCAAGAAACTCTCCTAGATTGTAGCTCGGAGATGCCTGGTAACATATAAATTCAACTATTGCTGTAGGTTTAATGGAAGGAATGATGGTTTGAGTCAAGCCAGATAACCACTTCTACTTTGTTTCACTCCAGACATGCGTGAACACCCTCAGACTACAAGGCTTTAGACCACTAATGCTCACAGTTTGAGGTATTAGGTGAATATGGAGAATACTAACCACACCAGCAGATGCACAAGACCATGTGATGGCCGACTGCAACTAGTAAAGAAACCTGCAAATCTATTCTACTGATGCACAGACAGGATGACAGCTCTCTTGCACCAGATAGAAAGAAACCTGAGTAACCTATTCAGTGATGCATTCAACAATTTAACACAAAGATAAGATGACAGTTATCTAGTGTTAAACCTCAAAAGATCAAGAACACAGCATATAAGGCACAAGCTTAGAACAGAGGAAAATGGAAAGTGAGCAGTTAACAGCAAAATAAGCTTGTATTAGCTGAAAATGAAGACGAGACGCTGCAAGTGACAAAATATCTACAGTCTCTAGAAGTTTAACCTTACATCAAATGCCAACCCTGATTACATTTTGTTTCTGGGTATTTATAGATTTACATTACAAGGGCACTTAGCCATTTAGGTATAGAGGGGTCTTAATTGACCACCAACTGCATTTAACTGTCTGATGGAGTCTCTGACTGTGTTTGCTTGTTTTATTGAGTGAATCTGATTTGTTTAGGTGTTGTGTTGTCCTCTTTGGCAATTGGAGTGTTCGTACCAGTGGAACTCCATAACTGATAAATTCAATTACAGGGTCGTGCCTGTCCTTTTCTCCCTTCGGCCATTCTGTCTGTTAAATATGGTGGTTGGGAAGTCTGACTGCGACTAGTACTGTCAAACTGGTCATCTTCCTCTTCGGGCAACAAAATGGTTGGAGGACATGGGATGCATGGCAACGGACAGTCGGGATGAGAAGGAAGGACGACCGTCGGATCAGGAAAATGGACGACGGAGACGGCTCGGCGAAGGCTATCAACCGAGGTGGGAGCGGGGTGAATTGGGGCCATCAGATCTTCAGCGGACTGATCGAATGGTGATCGAGCTACGGAGTTGCACGGTCGTTTAACGGGCAGGTGGACCGGTCGGCGGTAAATGGTATTGATCGCACCACTTTCGGGCACTAAGCGGTAAAAGCTTGGATCACGCAATTCCATTCAACAATCGACACGTAGCAGTGGATGAGAGAAAAACTGTTATCATCGCACACTAACGTTCGATCATATTATTGGCGCAATAAGAGCGAAGGCTGTCAGATCTCGACAAAGATGATCTGACAATGGGGATTTATGGAGCAGTTCGCCTTTATCGGGTGCAACGGAAGTCGTTGGATTGACGGGGTGATTAAAGGTGGAGATGAGGCGAGGGGTTTATGAGGGTGCGAGGTCATCGGGGTGATATTTTATGGTAGGTTTGGGCTTCGCGCTCGGGGCTAAAGTTAAAAGGGGCTATTTTGTCGAGTTTAGAGGGAAAACAGAGGAAACAGAGATGAAGGAGAATAAGCGGGGTAAAGGAAGAAAGGAGAAAGTGACCACTATGAGCTTTCCTTTGAGCGTAACCAATCTAACTAAGCTTGTCTTTGACCTTAAAATATCAGCATTGTATAGCAGAGCTAACATTAACTCCTTCTGGGGATGAGATCCTCTCTGTGAGGTCTCAAGAACCATAGACCACTGCTTTCATACAAAACAAAATTAGCAATAATCCTAGTGTTCCATTGGGCATGGAGTCTAATTAAGCCTACACTAAAACCTGGTAAAAATAACATATTTACAACATTAAGGCCTTGAGGACCTTAAGCAACATAAATTTTCAAAAACCACCCATTAACTGGGCCATCAAAAACTGTTTTTCCTTCCATACTTTGCAGCATGAAAGTGTTGTTCCCCTGGATCTGGGAAATGACAAAAGGTCCAGTCCATAAAGCATCGAACTTCCCATGCTTGCCTTTCCTTTCCTTTAGTGCATCCCATTTAAGTACCAAGTCTCCAACTTGAAATTTGTCCATCTTTGCCTTTTTGTCAAAAGCTTCCTTGATCCTCTTTTGATGTGTTGCAGACTTTTCAATCAATTGATCTCTAATTTGATGTACTTCAGCCAAGTCACTGATTCTTTTTGCCATGTCATTTTTCTCATTCTACTCTTCCTGTAAGAATTTGGCCATAGGGAAGGTCAATTGGATTGGGAATACAGCCTTAGTGCCATATACCAGCTTGAATGGAGAATTCCCTGTGGACTTCTTGGTGGTTACCTTGTCGCCCACAATGCAAACTTCAGCGTGGAATCCCAATTCCTTTTGTTGTCTTCTAGCAGCTTTTTGATTATCCTTATCAGGCTCTTGTTGGATGAGTCTGCTAGACCATTGCCTTGAGGGTAATATGAGGTGGAATGTACTAGCTTAATGCCCATTAAGTCACACATGTCCACCAACTCTTTTGCCCTAAAGGCTGCTGCATTGTCTGTAACTAATTTATGTGGACAGCCAAACCTGGTGAAAATATTTTCTGCCAAGAATTTCATTATCACATGGTGATCAACTTTCCTAGTAGGGATGGCCTCAATCCATTTAGTGAAGTAATCAGTGGCTACTAAGATCCATCTATGCTGGCCACTGGAATGCGGATTAATTTCTCCTATGAAATCCAAACCCCACTACTGGATAGGGCCACTGGCATGTATTGGCTTCAAGGGCAAGGACTTCAACTGTTGTTTTCCTTCAAACCTCTGGCACCTGTCACAAGATTTAACAAATGAAAAGACATCAGAAAACAAAGTGGGCCAATAATACCCATCTCTAAGGATCTTGTGGGCTGTGGTTTTCCAGTAGTGATGTCCTCCACATATGCTGGAATGAAACTGATGCATGACCTCCATAGATTGTTCTTTGTCCAGACATCTCAAAAGAATTCCAGAAGGATCCCTCCAAATATAGCAAGTTTTCATGAATGCAATACTTGGCTGCCCTGAGCTTAATAGTCCTGGCTTGGCTTGAACTAAGGCTTGGGGGAACTTCTATCTTCAGCAAAAATTGAATTATTTCAGAATGCCATTCACAAAAAGCCAGATTTTCTGCCAATGACTAGTTTGCCCTAGTTCAACTGTTTCTTTCCTTGTCTGTCTGTTACCTAAATTTGTGCTTATGCAGTTCATGTCCAACATCCTGCAATTTTCTTCAGCCATCAGCTTTCCTTCAATATCGACAGTGATAAGGAAGGCCTCATCTATCCAAGGTTGGACGCACGCTTTAAGTACAACCTCTTTCTATCGCGTGGCATCCACCTATTCCTTCAATGCCTTCGCCTGTTGTAGCTTCGCCAGGCGTTGAGTCAAGACAACCTTTTGCGTCGTTCTGCGCACACTGTCATACTGCACTTATAGTTCCCGCACCTCTATTTCCAGGCTCTATATGGTGGGTTCTCTTGTAAGGAAGTGAGGACCGCGAAGGATTCTTCCAATATACTCGTACGAGTCTACACTACCTGCCCCACTTCTGAGTCATTAATGCCTTCTTGGCAGCAGAACGTCCCAAATCTAGCTCTTAATTCGTGTCTTAATTGCCCACTGCCTGCTCCTCTTTGTCTTAAATTGGATATTTTGTCATGAACAATGACACCAACAGTCACTTCTCAGCCTACCCACACAGAAGCGCAGCGCCATCTGCGCGAGCACAACCCTTGTGACATGCCAATCCTATGCGCAACCTCCTTATCGCGCAACTCCCTCACAAACTCTTTTATAGTCCCGCGCTCTCTTTCAACTGCTTGGAGCACTGAGACTGTGCTCCCTACGGGTAGTCAAGTGGTCGCACCACCTGTGCGAGACTTCAATTCACCTTCCAGCCTAATCTGCAGGCACTCCTCAATTACCCTCGCGACAGTCAGCGTTGCGCGTTCTTCCTTATGCGGTGCGCTCCCCTGGTTACTTTGTCTAGTAAGGTGCAATCGTAGCCATAGTGGCAGAGTCACAAATGCTCGGCGACAATCTTCTAATGCAGTAGTATGGCTATCCCTATCTTGTCCTATCATTCTTAGTTTATCGACGCGACATGCCTACGCGATTTCGTTTTCCAGTTTTTTGATCTCCACGTCCATTAACATGCTTTTCTTCCTCAGTCGTACTTGATCTTCTTCGAGTTCGCGAAGTTTAAGGTTCCCTCGCCGAATAGCTTCCTGAATCTGCGTATGTTCTTCCTCGCATAGCTGCATAATTCCTTCGTCCTGGTCCTCGCATACTGTCCCAACTGTGGGAGCCATTGCGTGAGGATTCCTTTCCTCCAAAATTATGGTCTCAACTCTGCTCTTCAACTTCAGAATTGTCTCCGCGCTCAGGTTTCTAAACATGGCCCTATAGGTCCATCGAATCGTTGGCACGCGCAGGTCCCAACCCGTTTGTATCGCTTGGTGAACCCTATTCAGGACTCCACATACCTTATTGAATGCTTACACGTGGAACATTTGTGGTGTGCATCGCCTTTCCTGCTGCTGCGTCCTGCTCTGATTTTCGATCCTTAGTTTGGGTTGTGCTTGAGTGGGTTGCACAACACACATCTGTACCCATCGACACAGCTGGGTGCGCAAGTTGCTCCGTCCTTGCTGCCCAACTCTCGCTCGAAGCTGGGGGCTTCCAAACTGTAGGCGCATCATCCTTCTACATCCGCGCCAGTACTCAAAGTTTCCTTGATGTGTACCCCATCATCATGCGGGTGGTGCGCACAGTGCCCATTTCGACGCTCGAACCACTACTATTCTAGTACTGCACTTTCAAACTTGCTCAGGAATTCATCCACCACTGTCAATCCATCATATGTCGGCAGCTCTCTTGCCTGTTGTTACATAGCGCAGTGATCTAACCATCATGTTGCAATTCAGCGTTGTCACTTTGTGCAACCAATTCTGCCACCGCTCTACTTCTTCATCTGAATCCAAAGTGCAGGTGCTTTCACGCTCCCACGAGATCCTTCCATCTGCAATCGGATTCACCCAATCCCAGTCTCACTCCATTATCTTGTAAATACAATCGAGATCATCATCGCTATCATCGTCACGCACTGGTTTAGTGTAGCGCGCTCCTTCGGTTGGGTCCGGTGGGACTACTACGCGTAGTGACTTTTTCTCGAAGATCATTTTGCGCTTCTTCAGGTTGATAACTCCATTCATATCGGTGGTCCAATCTATTCCTAACAACGCAGGATAGGGATTGCTGTCATCGACAATCTCTATTACCTCAAAATCTGCCTGGCGCTTGCGCTTTCAATATCAACTATTACCCCTTGCAACCTGCCCATGGACAAAATCTTCTGTTGGTTCGCCATTCGTAATTGAATAGGGGACCATTGCAGCGCAGGCCTGCCCATGCGTTGCCATGTTTGCTTTGGTAATACATTTGCGTCCGAACCCAGATCTAGGATTACCTGATCCATTTCATACTCACCAATTTGTGCAATCAACCTCATTTCCCTTCTAGTGCGCAATGCTTGTTTCCACAATTTCCAGACTACACGCGGTTCTCCTAACCTCGCGCACCTGGTGCTCAGCTCCTGTAGTCCTTTAACCCCCTTGTTGTCGCGCAACAATTTCATGCACGTCTCCAGAAAGGTAGTGAGCATTGAAGGATCCATTCCCAGCTAGTTGATCCTTACTACCTGAAGTGGAGGCCTCCGCGAAGCTCTTCCTAGCTTCCATGAATGTCTCCTTTGCGCGTCCTAAGTCAAACTCGGGTTCCTTTGTAGGAGCCTTGCGAACCCATGTACTTTCCTTTGGCTGCTCCCCTGTATCTTCTCCCGTGGTCGTACTGCTTCTGAGCATCATGTTTACATTCGAGTCCTCTTTGTGCGGCTCAAACCTCATCATTTGTATATTCTGAGTCGAGGGAGGCTAAAATACCCCTTTTCCGCGCATCTTGGTGATCAACATAGGACAATCTATTGTTTCATGATCAAACTAAGCATAATACGTATAGGATATCCTCGTTGGGTTGGTACAATCGCGGGCATAGTGCCTTAGTCCTCCGCAATTGTAACAAATTAGCTGTCCATGGCCCCTTCCTAGTCCCATTCCACCGCGTTGTCGACCTTGCCCCTAGAATCCAGGGCGCGTCATCCCCGCATCTGGATCGAGGACTCGTGTTTCCGTCTGCATCCTATAGGCTGGGGTTCGATCCATCATTAGCTCATAACTACGGCAAGTGCACTCATCGTGGCCTACCAACTTGCAGAAATTACAAAACAATTGTTGGGGTGTCTGTGTATATTTCTGCAACAAATGACAATTGTCCGACGTGTGTTTCCCTCCTATCAAACAGATCGTGCACCATAAAGCGGGTGCCACACTCGGCCCTACCTGCGCCTCCAGTCTCATCGGCATTGGCCCTCCTCCTGCCAAGTATTTCACGAATATTGGGCACTGATCCTTGTCATGGCCCTGGCCTTTGCACTTTATGCACCATACTTCCTCGCGCACCTCTGGCCGTGGTGCCATATCCTGCTTCAAGCTTTGCATTTCCAAACACAAATTTTGTAGTTGCGCATGGATTTGTTGAACTCCCAACCGAGGGTCTTGTACTAGGGTCTCATGTAACCTCATTGCCATTTCCAACGCTTCGGCCTCGGTGGAAAGTTTCTGTTGTGACAGCGCCATCCTCAAGTGCAATGCCAGAGATGCTACAAACCATGCGCGATGTTGTCCATCTGTCAACATCATATTGCCTTCATGAATTGTACTCTTCAGCCGTTGATCCAGATCCCAGGGGGTCTCGCCTGAGAGCATCGCGATCTCTTTAAACCCGATGATCGATTGTGTTTCTGACTTTGGCTTGCTAAATTCCTTATTTAGCACGTTTTGAATCTCCCTATCCCTGCGTTTGGGTGGTCGTTGGAGTGCTTGATATACGATGTTAATGCGCGATCCTGCAGCGCACTCACCAATGTAGCCTTCTTAATGTTGTCATCTATAACACCTTGTGCTTCCCATACTGCTCTTACCACAAACCAGAATTGGTCCGGATTCTCATTCCCTACTCCTTTGAATACTAGTAGTTTGATCGCACTCGCCATACTGAACTGTGGAGGCGGTGTAGGTGGAGTAGGTGGAGATGGAGGTGAGGGAGGTGAAGCAGGTGGCGGTGTGGGTGGAGGTGGTAACCGCGGAATCTGTTGCCTTATCAAACTGACTGCGCTTCTCGGAGAAACCTTCGCGAGCTCGTCCTCGCTCTCCCATGAGGGTGAAATTAAGGGACTATTTTCTACTTCTTGACTACTTATGCTTTTGTAGATCTTTCTGCTCCGCGTAGCCACAAACATTAATTTATTCGCATAACCTGCTTTTCACATAACAGCGTCTTAATCCAGGTGTTCAAACATTTAATATACTTACCTCGCGATCCCTTGAGAAAATGTCACTCTGCCGCACTGTAACTGACGGTTGTGTCCACCGCGAACTCAGCGATAAATCCTCCTATGATTCGGTCGAGGCAGTGGTCCACAGCTTGCGCTATCTTATCCTCTGAGGCTTCTAGTTTGCGTACTAGTTCCGAAGTCCACACCATTGGTTTATCGAGCTTACACCTTCCTTAGTTATCTACAAGCTTCGCAATCCACTCATACAGCTCAGAAGGAAAAGATGCAAAGAGAATCTCGTGGATTTCTGTATACATGTGGCATTCCAACCACTTTTCCCTGGATACTTGAGGACTTATGTTTTCCTGCTTCGCGAACTCTTTAATCTTTTTGTCCAACCACTCTTCAATTTCCTTCTTTGTTGGGTCCAGTGGCACGACATCAGACATCCCTTATGTAGATCCCGATCCCGGCAACGGAACCATTTGTTGGCTTAATGGGGCCTGACCCAGGTTTGAAAGTGATTTAGCCAAGAAAATCCCGATACTACTGGCCGTTTCGGCAACAGTCAGCGGAGCGCGAACTAAGGTCTCACCCGAAGTAGTATGGGAGGGTGCTAGAACCAGGTTTCTGCACCCTGGGGATGTCTGATATGTGGTGATTGGTACGCAGTCCAACCTTTGCACTTGCTGCGCTACGCGCACTTGCAGGCCCCCCGCGCCCTGTGCTACTGTCTTCGCGCGGTTCCAGCCGCAACGCAACCCGCGTTATTTACCCAAGTCTTCCTTAATTAGGCTCTGTTAACTTGTTTACTTAGATTATTTTCATATATAAGCATTCATATGATTATTCATAAAGTGCGTGCAGTAAATAACCAAAATAAAAGTAATGCATAATATCAAAACACAGATCCAAGAACAGATGCACAAAGTAAACTTCTCTTTATTAACTTTCAATTCCAAGTACAAACCGGACTCCATCTTGTGCACTCAGCTGTAGGGGTCCGCGCACTCAGCTGCAGACTCTACTAGGCCTCTGCGCACTCAACTGCAAAGCCTCTTCTTACTACTACGACCCAGTACACTTCAGATTCCACTTTGTGCTCTAACCATGCCTTCTCTATTCTATATATCTTCTCTCTTTTTTCTAAGCTATCTTTACACTTAGAGCCTCACTCTATTTATACAATCCCATGGTCCGCGAACCATGGGTAGGCTGACACAACTTTACATTAAATTACAATACAATGCTTAGGGCGAACAACCCTATGACCCGATTGTACACTTCGCACTTCGCACCCGCGCTTCGTGGAGTTCTACACCATCTTTGACCAAAACTTGAGCTTTGAGCACCAAAACCTGCTGCGGGGGATCCCATGCCCAACAATCACCCACCAGGGGTTGGGACAATCATGGGTTCCTATATGATGAAAAAGGCTCATAGAACCTATAGGAACCAGGGTGATGGCCATGATGATGGGGTAGAGCTCATGTATTGGTTTTTTCCAACGTGGTAAATGTTTTTGTCCCAGCCATCTTTTGCATTTTGTGGTACTTTTCCTGTTGAATGTAGCCATATATGCTTTTAACTCTCTTTTCAGCTGCATCAACCTCCAGGCTTCATTCCAAACCATGACCCAAGGTGTGGGCAAGGGGAATGGGCAAGTTAACCGTATGTGGATCTAATGGAAGAATGTGGACCTAAACAAGAAAAATGATGGATGGGGTGATAATGAATGAAAAGAGGGTACTGTAGGCGGATAAGAGAGCGGAACCACGTAACCAAATCAGGGTTTCCCATGAAATACCATCCTTAGAACTAAATGGTCAATAAAAGAGATCCCACGAGACTAGAATCCAAGGTTAATTTCTAAAAGGGTTCTAGGGGACAAAAGCATCGACCTAGCCCATTCTTGCCGCTGAATCCCCCCATTAATCCATGCCCAAAAGTGTCCATGATAAGCAAACTACAATACTCAATTTCCAAATGACAAAGCGTACCATTAGATTCAAGAGGCCCACCTTCAAACATACGATCATGGCAGATGGACGAGGGACCACATGGTTGGCTCAAGTGGCGGAGAAGATGGCACAATGTGCTAATTGGTGGCTGCAAGGGGTTGTTGGCTGCCGGTTGAGGACCATCTTGGAGAAAAAAATTCTCCTAGGGATATTACCCATAAAGTAGTGGGTAACATCTGGCTCCAACTAGGACATGATCTCTCGAAGAAGTGGGCGAAGCTACTCAAACGAGAGGTAACGAGAACTCCAGCAATCTCATGGTTACTGTAGACCTGTAACCTGCACATACAATAGATGGAAAAACACGGCGCAGCATGCTTTCGCGGTGTTTCATGATCGCACATGCTATATGTTAGGCCATAAAATCAACAACAAAAAATAAAATACGCAGATATGTGCCTATCTACCATGAGAAATATCATATGATGTTATTTTTAATGAGAAAATTAGCATGCAATGCATCCTACCCTAGCATGCATATGATGAAGCTATTATTAAGTGTAATCATAAAGTCAGTGCAACCAACATATCATCAATTCAATATAAATATGCCTGCCTGTATGATCACTGATGCAGCGAATCCCAAAGAGAATGCAAACCCAAACACATGGAGGATGTTGCAGGCAAGAGGTGGGAAAATATGATGCCCACACATGGATGACTATGTGAGAAGAGGTATGCAAAGGATGTAATCTAGTCCATGATATCTTCTCTTGCAACCAAAATATAGAGATGTCGAAAACCAAGCTCATAAACTTTTAATGGATGGCAAACTTTGGCATGTCACTTCCACTATTGTCCTTATTATTTGCATCATGGCTTGTGGCCTTCATTGGGTTATGATTAGTAGGACATGGAGGCTGACGAGATGGAGAATTAGGTTGCACATGATGATTACACTAGAGAGGGGAGACTATGGAGTGACCAAAACCCTGAGGGTGCGTCCAAGGAGGAGAAGTATAATCAATAAATTGATTTTCCTTGAAACTATACTCAAGAGGGCAAAAGGCTCACAGTGACTTGAGATCATATGACTAAGGCTCACAGTGACTTGAGATCATATGACTAAGGGTGAGGGAATCACTTGATGAGGACTCAAGATGATGACCAATAGGAAAAAGGGAGAAAGAAGTATTGTATTCAACGGGTTCAGCTTTCCCAAAATCATAATTTAGATGCTCAAGTGATTTGAACATAGAAACATGCTTGGGAGAAGTGGGAGTTTTATCAATTTCGTTAGTATCAAAGATTGGGTCTCTCTTAATTTCCAACTGCCCCTCTTTAAGCAAAGGAAAATGAAGATTCTCCTTCCCAAGGGTATCAATGGGTATATCATCATAAATAGTGCCCAAGGGGAAAGGAAGACCAATGTCATCCTCATCCTCCTTGTCGATGTCGTAAATGGGAGCACAATCAAATTGAGGACCAACAATTTCCCATTTCCCCTTTTCAACGTAGAAATAATATTCAATGTCATTTTTCAAGGGGCTAATGGGATCACCTTTCTCAAGGTTTTCAAAAGAGAATTCATCTAGAGTAGTATCCTTGAGAAAGGTAGAGTTGGTCTCAATTTCACTTTCCATCAATTCATCCTTCCCAGCACGTGTCCTCAAAATCATCATTTTCATCATGTGGACCAAAAGAGGACTCATCTTCTTGCTCATTACCTAGATTCTTGTTGTCTTGATGATGCTCAATGAAAGCTTCCTCTTTGATGCTTAATGCAGAGTGTACTTGAAAATATCTAAGAAAGCCTTCAACAAACTCTTCAATAGATGAGATGCTCCTAGCTTCATGATTCTGCAGCAATGAATTATGACCATCGAAAGATCCCATGAAGAATAACATAAGGACATCTTGGTGGACAACCTTCTCTCTTGAAGCATATGCATTAAATCTTTCTATGTGGTCAACTGCAGAGAGTGGATCACCATAGGACACTAGCAATGTCCAAAGCGGGAAATTTGTGAAAGAATGACAACCTAATTGAGGTATACATGTGTTGTCGCACAGATTGTCTAGGCACCGCGAAAACGCTCAGATCGAGGGCTGTCACCCTGATCCCCGATCTCTCTGTTTAATTTGTCTCCCTACAACAAGCTAAAGGGGGTAGACCATATGGAGAAATGGGATGAAGGAGAACTAGCTGGGAATCAACCAGTTCGAACTTCGGGAGACACAACGAGGGAATCAAATACTTGATTAAGGCTTAGCAAGATTTAGAATTTGATTAGATTTTAAACAATTAATACCAGTGCCTTATGGAGCCAATGATCCAAGTAATTGATTATCAATTGCTGCTTAGGAAACAGAGATATGAAATCTGTTTATAGTTCCACGATAAAATTATTTAACAATCGCTTGAAAACATTTGCAAAATGTCTAACATGTAACGAGCATTAAATGATTCAAGCAATGACGATCGATTTCAATAGATGCACAATACCTCAGCAATTAAATTTCAAGAGATACAAATACCTTAATCAACCACGAAATTTAAAAGCTAACTAGTTCAAATCCTAGAATTTAAATGATTATGCTTAAAATCCCAAATCTAGGAAATTTACCACTTTCAAATAATTAATCTTCAGATATAAAACTTTAAGCATATTTTAACTATAGAGAAATGACAAATACCACAAAAACTTACCTTTAGATCATACCTTAGCACAAAAGATACCAAGAAGAAATTTTAGATTGACAACTTAATTATTTCTTAGGTGAATTTCTTGATATGTTAAGCAAGACTAAATGTGATCGAAATAAATCACAAAAAATTTAATAATTTTTTAATGGGTCAGAGACCACATAAAAAAAATAAAACCCTCAAACATGAAACTTGTTTCGATTTCATACTTTAGGATTTCTTAAATTGACAAAATGTGAAGTCCCTTTCGGCCCCTTTTTTTAGGAATTTTTTTTATTTTTTAATGTTTTTGGATTTTAAATGTTTTATATGTTTTAGGATTTTTATAATTTTTTTATTTTTTGTTATTTTATATTTTTTAAGTCAAAATTAAAATCATAAAAAAGAAAAAAAAAATGAAATGAAATAAAAGTAAAAAACAAAAAAAAAAAAACAAAATTGAATTTTTTTTAACTTTTAATGAACTTAACTTAGGCCTCAAAACAAACCCAAAATGAAATCGAAGCTAAACATTAACAAACAAAAAGTATACACAGATATACAAATGAACATGAAATATATATTACCAACCCTAACCACTATACAAACACTAAAACGGGGAAAAAAACCTAACTTAAATCATATGCTATACAATATAAAAAAAAGGGAATCAAAATGTTGCTTTACGCTTGTGCTTTGCAGGTTTACGGGAGGTTTGGACAGCGGCGGCAGAGAAAGACTACGAGAGCTTGCAGTCAGGGGACGGGCCTGGCAGCGATGAAGGGGAGTGCAAACAGGGAGGAGTTGGATTCCGGCTACAGCTGACAGGGTTATCGCAGGAGAGAAACGCATGAAAATGGACAGACAGCGAGAGCTGTAATGGACTGTTTGATGGTAGCTCGAAGAGCATGTGGGTGTGTGTTTGCTGATGGGACGTGGACAAGGATGGAAATAGAGTTGGAGATGGCAAAGGAAATGGAGGATGCGATTGAAGCCACGTTTGTTGCAAGTTTGGCAGTGATGGAAAAGGATGTTGGTGTAGCAAGGAGGAGCAACGAGTAGCAATGTAAGAGGCAACGACAAGGAAATGGACGCAGCTAATGGAGCATGCATGGAGGATAACAATGATGGAAGGACAGTCCCTTGTCTTTTATTTTGTAGGTTTTGGCAGTGCATAGGTGTTGATGACGGGCGCTGGAATGAGACACAAGGGAAATGGAGGCGGTGAAAAGGAGTTGTGTGGATGGAGCTACGAACTGGTCAACATGGGCAGAAACAAAAGCTGACGTGCAATGTTGAACGCTGCATGAGAGAAGGAATGGACAACGAAATGGAGGAGTTTGGGCAGCAAATAGGGGCAACAGATTAGGGATGAACTGCGATAAGGGAATATGGAGCTATGAGGAAGCTATAGGCAGGGTTCTACAAGCAGCAGCAAAAAGGTTGTGAGCCTAAAAAAAAAAATTCGAAATTTTTTTAGGCAACAAAAAAAATTGAAGATCCCAGGCATCAGACAGGAGAAGAAAAAAAACAGCCCAAAAAACCCTTTAAAATTTCCCAGAGATTTCTCAATAGAATTTATATGTTCTACTTTAGATTTATTACTTGAAACCCCTGTAAAATCGTCTCTAAATTAACAAAAAAAAAATTAAAACTCTAGACCGCAGAAATAATGCCCCTACAAAAGCTGGATGGGAGGCCATATATTACCCTCCAGGGCCTAGATTTGGCTTCAAAACCAAACTTCACCTTCAAATCTGCAACCTGTTCATGAAAACACAAACACCCAGAATCTCGATATACCAAAAAAAAATGAAACCCCAAAAACCCTAAGTCAGAAAAATAAAAAATAAAAATTACAGATCTATGCACAGGAGTAGCAGATCTACCAGATCTGGAAAGTGTGAGTCCAACTCCACTCCCAAATCTGATAATCTGAGGCTCTTAAAAGCCAGATCTAACAATTTAACACAAAAAAGTAAGTTTTTTGAATTTTTAAAGGAGCTACTAATCTCAAAACCCTCATGCATCACCCATAAAAAAATATCTTATGATAAGCCCGAGATCAAATTCAAATTGGCCTCTTTAGAAAACACGAATCGGTAGTTGGTTGGTTCAGCGGAGAACTTCCCCGAACATCCGATGATCTAATAATCAAGGATTTTCCTGCAAAACTCAATTCAGCCATCAACATACAGCAAGAAAACAATAATAAAATTCAGATCTAATAGAGATACCTACTATTATATTCAAAACTTAAATTATCATTCAAACCCTAGCGACTGAGCAAGATACCTATACTCAAATCGCTCTTCAGAAACTATTATTGATGGCAAAAAAGAAATTACACACAAAAATAATACATCTTATAGCATTTCCATGAAGAGTAACACTAGCAGAAATTAAACTCCAAAGACTTTTTTATTTGCTCAAAAAAAAATTACAAGAGAGCTTTTCGCTTAGTACACAATCTAAAGATCGTATGATCTCAACTGACAAATGACCTCCTATTTAAAGATAAATCCTCCATCGGCTAGTTCGAGTGATCCTTGTCAAAATGATTTCAACCGTTGATGAGAATCAAAATTTCTTTTAATCTCATCCGTCAAAATTTTAAATATTGAGAAAATTTCGAATTTTTCAATTAAATGTATTTTAATAAATTTAAAAAATAAAATTTTGCATTAATTTCCTCAAAATTTTGACTTTGACTTAACCCCAGGGACCCAAGGCTTAAAATTTAACAAAATAATCAATTAACCTTTGTCCTTGGACCTGTTAAGATTTAAATTTTTAAAGGATCCACGAATTTTACATCTGGAGAATTTAAATTTACCTAAGACCTAAGACCTATGAGGGGATAAATTATTTTTCTAACACTCAAGACACTTTACATCATGATTTTTACATTTTTTACATCTCAAGGGGGAAAACCCATTTGCAAACGACCCTCACAAACTACCCAGTTCTACAACACAAATATAGTCTAGCAGATCAAGCAATTTGTAATAAAATAACCTAACCAAATAGTTAGGATTATTCCCAAATCACTTTTACACAGACTCGATCTATAACACTAGGACTCGCCTAAGATCCTGGTGACAAAATTCATTCCAGCATTGGGGTAAGGCTAAAGGAAAACTCTGTCAACCATCCGAGAATGGATCAATGAGACAAAAAACCTTCCAAAATGTAGATCGTTACTAGAAAAGTAGGTTTACCTAGGTGATTACATACACGACATGGATCTACTGAGATTAATTACATTATACACATGCAGACTGGGTTTACATTATAACATGACAATCACGCTGATGATGATAGTTGGACAGCAAGAACACATCGATCAGGCGCTATCCCTTTTGCGAAAAAGGGGGTGTACTGCTATGGGTCGTTGACACGTAGTGGTCAACATCTGGCTCTACTTGGGAACACGTTGCTACACTGGAGGAATGTGAGAATCCAAAATCTGCATTCAAGAAACACACAACAAAACATAAGTAGCATCCATCCAAAAATCATTTTATAACGTTAAGCATGGGAAAGATATAAGCTCTTCATTTACTAGCTAGTCTAACAGCATGAAAAACAAAATCTAACTACAAAATGAAACACTAAAATAACACGGCATAAGGTTAGAAATACAATACAAAGATGCCCCATGGCATCACATGCGTTCAATATAGTGCATACTGAGCATTTGCCTACTTTCAAGCAAATTTGTCAGCTGTTTCTCGGATGTGCCATGTCCAATCCTACATATAGTAGGACTTTTTCCTATCCGAAAATCAAGTTGCTTACGGCCATCTGATGCATCAAATTGCTTTCTCATTCTCTTTCTCTTGTGTTTTTTCTTTGTGGCAGGCTGTATCACTGATGACGTCGAACATTCTGCTTCAAAACTCTCAGATGATGTATGTAAGATATGCATGATACGTCTTTCTTCATTTTGCACCTGATTTTTATCGTTTTCAATTTTATTTGGGTCACCTTCAATTAACCACTTTTCAATGGAATAAATGACCTCCTCATAATAAGATGGAGCTTGTTGCAGTAGATAAGGAGGCTTCTAAACCGTCGACGTCTCCTTGTTTCTTTCATCCTTTGACCACAATTGAAATTTTTGTACCTGTATTGTTATGGCTTCCATCTGGCTAGAGTGTTCAACCTTCATAGCACTGACTTCCTTGGTATGGTCTTCCTCCATGCTCAATAACTTATTCTAAAGACATATCTGACTAGCTTCCATATCTTTTATTGCTTTGTCATTCTTTGCTTTCATGCCTATGAAACAATTTTGCATATAGTTTATCTCTTTCTTATAATTTGCTTGCATGGTAGCCAAATGATTATTATAATCGAATGTCATGATGGTCATTTCTTCATCCATAGTTAATAACTTGTTTTGCATAGAATTAATTTCCCTGTCATGATTAGCTTTCATGGTTTCCATCTCCTTATCTCGCTTTTCCAAGTGGATGTATAAAGTTTTCATATCCGTGACGTAATCAGTTACAAATTTTTCTTGATTAATCTCCATATTTTTTACCAGCCGCATTAGTTCTTCTATAATTTGCTTCCCATTTTCCCTTTCATTGTCGACACTGATTTAACAATTTGTCGTTGGTTTTCCACTGTCATGGATTTGATCTGCAACAGTACAGGTGGATGGCACATTTTGATATGGAGAATTGTCTTGAAATTTTTCATCGACAACTCGATCCTTCACAAAACACTTTAATTCTGTTGCATAATTTTAGGGGCACAAGGCGAGGTACCTTGATAACCATATCTATCTTTAAAAGCATTGACGATGTCTTGTAAAGAAGCGAAAGAATCTTCAGGACAATTATTAAACCAATTCAAAGCATCACCCTCTAAAAAAAAGGCACATAGACGCATTTTGACATCTTCATGATCATATTGGGGAGAACTACAATATATGAGCATTATACAAGTAACCATGCATAAATGCTTTCTAACAACGTCTAAATCACCACTTGAGAATAAAGACAATTTATGAATGGCCACTTCCGAAATATCATGGAGAACATCAGTAAAATGACACGGGGTAAATGAATAATCCATGATGAATAATGAGGGACCAAATGGATGATAAAGAGAGATCTCTGCTCAAGAAATTCAAGAGATCCACAAGAAGGGAGCTTTTAGTAGAAATGAAAGAAGTGGAGTCACTACTTGAACATGAATCTAACTCTAGGATCCAAAAGGCAACAAACAACCAGATATAAGGGAGGGCTTCTTGTCTGAGATTAATAAATGTAAAAAGTGGAGTCGCCACCCAAACAAGAAACGAACCGAAATGTCCAGGTGCTAAAGGTGCAGATGAAACGATCAACGAGATGACTAAAGATACGACGATGAAAAGATCAAATGACGCCAGGAAATGTTGTGCCGCTTGACAGGCTAATGAATGGTGGAAAATTTGAGATGATTAAAACGATGTCGAGAAAACCAGGGACAGAAAAACTATATCCCTGGTGGCAATGCCAAGGAGTGTTGACTTTGTCGGCTCGAATGAGAGATGAGACAGATAAAAGATGAATGTCGAAGAAATGTCGTGATGACAAAGGATAGAAAAACTCTATCCCCAGCAGCGGCGCCAAAAATGTTGTCGCACAGATTGTCTAAGCACCGCGACAACGCTCAGATCGGGGGCTGTCACCCTAATCCCCAATCTCTCCATTTAAGTTGTCTCCCTACAACAAGCTAAGGGGGGTAGACCCTATGGAGAAATGGGATGAAGGAGAACCAACTAGGAATCAACAGGTTCGGGAGACACAGCGAGGCAATCAAATACTTGATTAAGGCTTAGCAAGATTTAGAATTTGATTAGATTTTAAATGATTCATACCAGTGCCTTATGGAGTCAATGATCCAAGTAATCGATTATCAAATGCTGCTTAGGAAACAAAGATATGAAATCTGTTTATAATTCCACGATAAAATTATTTAACAATCGCTTGAAAACATTTGCAAAATGTCTAACATGTAACGAGCATTAAATGATTCAAGCAATGACAATCGATTTCACTAGATGCACAATACCTCAGCAATTAAACTTCAAAAGATACCTTAATCAACCACGAAATTTAAAAGCTAACCAGTTCAGATCCTAGAATTTAAATGATTATGCTTAAAATCCCAAATCTAGGAAATTTACCACTTTCAAATAGTTAATATTTAGATATAAAAATTTAAGTAGATTTAACTATAGAGAAATGCAAATACCACAAAAAATTCCCTGTAGATCTTACCCTAGCACAAAAGATACCAAGAAGAAATCTTAGATCGACAACTTAATTATTCCTTAGGTGAATTTCTCGATACGTTAAGCAAGACTAAATGTAACCGAAATAAATAGAAAAAGATTCAATAATTTTTAAAAAAATTTAATGGGCTAGAGGCCACTTAAAAAAATTAAAACCCTTAAATATGAAACTTATTTCGATTTAATACTTTAGGATTTCTTAGATTGACAAAATGTGAAGTCCCTTTCAGTGCCCTTTTTTAGGAATTTTTTAATTTTCTAATGTTTTTGGATTTTAAATATTTTACATGTTTTAGCATTTTTATATTTTTTCTTTTTTTTTGTTACTTTTTATATTTTTTAAGTCGAGATTAAAATCCTAAAAAATAAAAATAAACAAAATAAAAGTAAAAAAACAAAAAAAAACAAAAATCGAATTTTTTTTAAATTTTAATGAACTTAACTTAAGCCTTAAAACAAATCCAAAATGAAATCAAAGCTAAACATTAACAAACAAAAAGTATACGCAGATATACAAATGAACATGAAATATATATGACCAACCCTAACCACTATACAAACACTAAAACGGAAAGAACAAAACCTAACTTAAATCATATGCTATACAATATAAAAAAAAGGAATCGAAATGTTGCTTTACGCTTGTGCTTTACAGGTTTACGGGAGGTTTGGACAGTGACGGCAGAGGAAGACTACGAGGGCTTGCAGTCAAGGGATGAGTATGGCAGCGATGAAGGGGAGCGCAAATAGGGAGGAGTTGGATTCCAGCTACAGCTGACAGGGTTATCGCAAGAGAGAAACACATGAAAATGGACAGACAACGGGAGTTGTAATGGACTGTTCGACAGTAGCTCGAAGAGAATGTGGGTGTGCATTTGCTGATGGGACGCGGACATGGATGGAAACAGAGCTAGAGATGGCAATGGAAATGGAGGATGTAATTGAAGCCACATTTGTTGCAGGTTTGGCAACGATGGAAAAGGATGTGGGTGCAACAAGGAGGAGCAGCGAGTAGCAATGTAAGAGGCAACAGCAAGGAAATGGATGCAGCTAATGGAGCGTGCGTGGAGGACAGCAATGATGGAAGGGTAGTCCCTTGTTTTTTATTTTGCAAGTTTTGGAAGTGCACAGGTGTGGATGAGGGATGTTGGAATGAGAGACAAGGGAAATGGAGGCTGCAGAAAGGAGTTGTGTGGATGGCGCTACGAAATGGTCAGCATGGGTAGAAATAGAAGCTGACATACAATGTTGAATGATGCGTGACAGAAGGAATGGACAACGAAATGGAGGAGTTTGGGCAGCAAATAGGAGCAGCAGATCATGGATGAACTGCGATGAGGGCATATGGAGCTATGAGGAAGCTATAGGCAGGGTTCTGCAGACAGCAGCAAAAAGGTTGTGAGCCTAAAAAAAAAATTCGAAATTTTTTTAAGCAACAGAAAAAATTGAAGATCCCAGACAGCAAATAGGAAAAGAAAAAAGCAGTCCAATAAACCCTTTAAAATTTCCTAGAGATTTCTAAATAAAATTTATATGTTCTATTTCAGATTTATTACTTGAAACCCCTGTAAAATCATCTCCAAATAAAACAAAAAAATTAAAACCTTGGATCGCAGAAACAATGCCCCTGCAAAAGCTGGATCTGAGGCCAAATCTTACCCTCCAAGGCCCAGATTTAGCTTCAAAACCAAACTTACCTTTAGATCTACAACCTGTTCATAAAAACACAAACACCTAGAATCCTGATATACAAAAAAAAAAATGAAACCCCAACAAACATAAGTCAGAAAAATTAAAAAAAAAAATTACAGATCTATGCACAGGAGTAGCAGATCTACGAGATCTGGCAAGTGTGAGTCCAACTCCGCTCCCAGATCTGATAATCTGAGGCTCTTAAAAGCCAGATCTAACAATTTAACACAAAAAAGTAAGTTTTTTGAATTTTTAAAGGAGCTACTAAGCTTAAAACCCTCATGCATCATCCATAAAAAATATCTTATGATAAGCCCGGGATAAGATTCAAACTGGCCTCTTCAGAAAACACGGATCGGGAGTTGCCTGGTTCAACCAAGAACTTCCCTGAACGCCCGATGATCTAATAATCAAAGATTTTCCTGCAAAAATCAATTCAGCCGTCAACATAGAGCGAGAAAACAATAATAAAATTCAGATCTAATAGAGATACCTACTATTATATTCAAAACATAAATTATCATTCAAACCCCAACGACTGAGCTAAGATACCTGTACTCAAATCGCTCTTCAGAAGCTATTATTGATGGCAAAAAAGAAATTATGCACGAAAATAATACATCTTACAGCATTTCCATGAAGAGTAACACTAGCAGAAATTAAACTCCAAAGGCTTTTTTATTTGCTCAAAAAAAGATTACAAGAGAGCTTTTCACTTAGTACACAATCTAAAGATCGTATGATCTCAACTGACAAATGACCTCCTATTTAAAGATAAATCCTCCATCGGCTAGTTCGAGTGATCCTTGTCAAAATGATTTCAACCGTTGATGAGGATCAAAATTTCTTTTAATCTCATCCGTCAAAATTTTAAATATTGAGAAAATTTCGAATTTTTCAATTAAATGTATTTTAATAAATTTAAAAATTAAAATTTTGCATTAATTTCCTCAAAATTTTGACTTTCACTTAACCCCAGGGACCCAAGGCATAAAATTTAGCAAAATAATCAATTAAACTTAGTCCCTAGACCCGTTAAGATTTAATTTTTTTAAGGATCTACGAATTTTACCTCTAGAAAATTTAAATTTACCTAGGACCTAGGACCTATGAGGAGATAAATTATTTTTCTAACCCTCAAGACACTTTACATCATGATTTTTACATTTTTTATATCTCAAGGGGGAAAACCTATTTGCAAAAGACCCTCACAAACTACCGAGTTCTGCGACACAAATATAATCTAGCAAATCAAGCAATTTGTATAAAATAACCTAACCAAATAGTTAGAATTATTCCCAAATCACTTTTACACAAACTCAATCTATAACACTAGGACTCACCTGAGATCCTGGTGACAAAATTCATTCCGACTTTGGGGTAAGGCTAAAGGAAAACTCTGTCGACCATCCAAGAATGGATCAGTGAGACAAAAAACCTCTCGGAATGTAGATCGTTACCAGAAAAGTAGGTTTACCTAGGTGATTACATACACAACACGGATCTACTGAAATTATTTACATTATACACATGCAGATTGGGTTTACATTATAACATGACAGTCAGGCTGATGATGATAGCTCGATGGCAGGGACACATCGATCAGGCGCTAACCCTTTTGCGAAAAAGGGGGTGTACTGCTATGGGTCGTTGACACATAGTGGTCAACAACATGAAAAATATGCAGGAGTCGTCAAGGTGAAATTAAAGATGCCTAAAAAATGCTTGCTTCACCCTACAAGCATCGACCTTAAAGTTCAATGAAGAACTAGGGCTTTGTTCTTCCAATGGAGTCACCAATAATGATATGTCAATATGTTGTATGGGGGACAAAAAACATGTTACGTGTCCCCGGCAATGGCGCCAAAATGTTACCGCTCAAACTAGCAAGGGGCTTAAGGGTGATCCCTAAAGGGCAAATGCTAGGCCAAGGGTAATAAATGGAGACTTAGCCTACCATAGGCTCCCTTCTATTTACAGACTTTCACCGATCGGAGTAGACCTGATATGTATGGAGTCACTAATGATAAGTCAATGGATATGAGTGAACCAAACCCTTTCCCAGAAAGTTTGAAGGATAAAGCTTGTTTGCTTTCTAAGCAAGGTACTATGTGTCTCTAAGGAAAGGACGAGAGGACTTTGAGGGTTAGGTTTATGGGAATAAGCTTGTGAAGGAGTTCCCCAATCCCTAAAATCCTTGTTAGAATTGGTATCTCGGATGGTTCTTGAAGAATAATCTTTTGAAAGAGCGAGACCACACAGGGCCAAGTGGACCCGGTCTAGGATATGAGGAAGGTATGAAGCAACCAATGATATTCTTACCCTAGACAAGGTGGAGAAAAGGGTCAAGAGAAGAATTTCACTTGAAGATGTCGTCTTGACCCTATGAGGTAATAGCCTTGGTGATGGCACGACAAGTTCTAATCCTGAAGTGAGGACTTGACTTTTCTTCCAACTCCACCGTCAAAATGGCTTCAAAATTGGAGGGCAAGAGGAAAGGCTAGCACAGGAGACCCTAGGAGATCGAATTTTTTTATGGCTAGCTTACTGGGAAATTGATGCCCTAGTCACCCCAATGTGGCTAGTCCGGGAAGAATGTGAGAAAATGTTGATTTTAGTGACCACCCTTGGTAGATCAATGTTTTAATCTTTGGGAGAATGGAATCTATGATGAGTAAGAGTAGGATTTCTTGGTTCCCAATCAAGGAGGCCTCAAGATCACTTTGTTTGCCTTCTAGGCCAAGAAGAAGCAACCCTGCAACTTTTATACTTCGATGTGCAAGAGAAATGGCTTTTCAAGGTCAAATTTTACACCTATTTTGGTGACTCCACTGGTAAGCAAGCATCTCTCTAGGCATCTTTGATTTCACCCCCAGTGACGCATACATAACTTATATGTATATCCTAATAGGATGTCTTTCTTTGATGAATTTCCCGCCTTAGACATCACCAACATTCCTAGACACCCTAATCATGTCACCCGGGTTGCCATATGTGAGGTGCCCATGTTTGATGGTGATCCACTTTCTACAATTAATCACGTAGGAAGATTTGTTGCACATACCTTAAAGGTTGAAGTGGTTCACCACGATGTCCTCATAATGTTATTCATGAGATCCCTCCATGGTCATGATTCATGGCTACATAATTGTAAACCTAGGAGCATCTCATCTACTGAAGATTTCTTTGATGGCTTTCTTAAGCATTTTCAAACATACCAACAATTAGATATTCAAGAGGGAGCCTTCATTGAACATCAAGAGGATCTTGGAAAAGATGATCCCATTACCCCTTTGGATGTTGATATCAGTGATTTCTTGCATATTGAAGATAGGAAATGGGAAATCCATGGCCACCGTTTTCACAAGGACCTTATCTACAATGCCAATGATAATGATATCAATAGGACCCTTGTATTTCCTCACGATCTTGGGGATGTAGTTGAGTCACATGTGGACAATTTCCTCAATCCTTCCAACGCTAATAATAATGAACCTGTTCCCATTTCTGAGGATGGTCTTAAGGAGAAGGAATTCATTAGATGTATCACTTCTTCCGAACATAATGAGCACATAGTGGTTTCCTCTCTTACATACAATCAACTTACCAAGCAACTTGCTTCTCATGTCTCTATGTGTCATCAATCCCCTTCTCCTCCCATCATGACCTTATGGTTACCAAGAAGCATGACATCACTGAAAAGGACCATCATGAGGACAATTGACCTAAGATTGCCCTTCATCGAAAATTTATGAACCTGATTGTCAATATCTTTGTCTTTTGGCTGAAAGAGAGAATCCAATGGGATAGGTTACATCTCGTTCGTCCCTCCTTATCCATGATCCTCCATATGTGGTCATCTTATTTTCCCACCTCCCACCCTTCTAACCTGCCACATGATTCTTCCTATCTTTGCTTTTGGATTTATTACATGAATTATCATAGGGGCAGGTGTTCTTATATTGATCTATTGATATGTTGGTTGCACTGAATATATGATTACACTTAGCATTTTGTAGCCATGCACATTAGAGTAGGATGCATTGCATATTGAATGTGCATAGCTAACATTGTCATATCATGTTCTCATGATAGATTAGGTGCATTTAGATAAGACTTGATTCTAAAGTACATTTTATTTCTTATTTGATTTTATGGACTAACATAAGCATGGGCAATTAAAGGATGTCGTGAAAGCCTGCTGCCCTATTTGCTTTATCTTTGATGTGCAGGTAACAGGCCTACGACCCCAAGAGATTTTTGGTGTTCTCATGACATCCCCATTTGAGTACATGATTCGTGCACTCTACTAAGAGCTTGTGTCCCAGTTGGAGCTAGATGTTACCCACCACCAGTGGGTGACCCTTAAAGGAGAAATTTTCTCCTATATTTGTCTTCAGCCAGCAACCCCTTACATCCACCAAATAGCTCAATGTGCCATTATTCTCCGTTGCCTGAGCCAACTATTGTGCCCTTGCTCATCTATTATGATCAAATGTTTGGGGGTGGGCCTTCCAACCTCAACGGTATGACTTTTTATTATGTAATTGGGCATTTATCATTGTTTTTCTTGGGAACATTTGGACATGGATTAGTGGAAGAATTCAGCAGAAATAACAGGCTTTGACTATACTCTTGTTCCTTTACCTCAACTTCTAGGTTAATCTTGTATCCTAATCTCGTGGGATGTCCTTTGTTGGCTACTAGGTTTAAAAGTGGCATTACATGGGACACCCTAATTTTGGTTGTGTGGTTCTGCTTCTCGTTACCATATATCTCACTCCCCTCCACTCATTACTAGCCCTTTTCACATTTTCCCATCTGGGTCCACATTTGTCCATTGGGTCCACAAGGTGTTAGCCTCCTCTTCCCATGTCCACACTTTGGGTGGGGCTTTGAATGATGCCCCGAACGTTGATGCAAGTAAAAAGAAAGAAAAAAATATAATTTGGCCACTTACAACAGGAAATGTACCACAAAAAGAAAAAGATTGTTGAGACATAAAAATTTAGCATGTGGGCAGAAGCCAAACATGAGCTTTATCCCTTATCACTATGGCCATCACCTTGGTTCCTAGAGCCCCTATGAGTGCCCCTTGCATCACTAAGAAACCCATGATTGTCCCAACCCCTGGTGAGCAATGAACTACCCAACTTTAAGGGCGTAATCACTACTACATGATACGCATCATGCTCTCATCCCTTCAAGCCCTGAGCAATAAAAGGAAGAAAAATAACTAAAAGGCAAAAGGCATATGAAGAAGGTTGGGGTAACTCATATACCACACTTGCTCCCTTTACATTCATGCACCCAAGGTGTGGGCCTCCTTCATCATAGCTACCCTTGTACCATGGCATGTGGCTTGGAGCCTCCCCTCTTGCCCCCATTCCATTCTATCATTATTTCACATGACACCTGCCATTTGATGGATGTACCATGCACCTGTCACCCCCTTAGAAGTTGAAACCACCTAATAGGGTCCTTCATCAACCTCTCTTGTCAAGCAAGATAACACTTGTACATTTTAAAGCCCATGTGGAGGGGCATGCCACTATGAATTGTCCACTTTTGCCCCTGATTAACAAGCTTATTTACTCAATTGGGTTAATGATTAATTGTACTAGAAGGTGAGGAGATGCATTAGATCTTTTACATGATTGCAAGTGAGTCTTCATCTTGGACTTGGTATCCCTATATGGGACCCAAGTCCTCAAGAGGGTCATAATAGCACTTGTAGGGAGAGTTTTGAAAGCCAGGGGCCTCCATTGTAGAGCATTGATTGCCACACCATGGGCCTCTTCAGCACACACATTGCTTGTTCGTGCCTCATCCATACATAGATGATGATACACTTGGAGCACGTTGCCTAGTCGGCCACACATTTGCACCCAACACTTGGCAGTTGACCCAAGGCCCAAATGAGGTTTTGTCTTTTCCGAAGAGACATGGAAGGGCATATGTCATCTTCTAGCCCTCAATAATGGAGCATCAACTTGTTATGGAGACACTTGGAGCCCATGAGACCATTGCTTGTGCCCCATAGCCACTTGGGAGCACAATAGAATGTTTTGCTTGGAAATCAAGGGGCCACCCTGTTGATCATCATTTATGGAGCCATCATATTCATCATGGCACATTGAGGACTCATCTTGGCCTTCCAATGGCCCTTCCTACTCCATTTTCCATTATTTCGGCCCTCTTGGGATGGCTTATCATTCACTTGAGTAGCTATTTGGTGGGCTCGTCACCAAGGACATGTTATTTTACACATTATAATGTTATTAGGGGCTTAATTAGGCTAAATTATACTAAATCGAACTAGAGGAGCCTCATATAAATAAGAGAGGCCTCATTTGTATTGGATCATCATAGGGGGATTTTTCGGCCCTCTCATTAGAGATTTTTGGCCTGCAATTTTGTGGAGAGATTTGGATTATTCTAATGCATTTTGATGTTTGGAAAAAATTGTTGTCTTTCTTGGAGCTTCTCTTTGGCAAATTGATGGATGGATATACTCGAGTCTTCATTGTCTTGTAAGTGCCTTTTAATGCTATATTTCTCAAATAATGAATGTCTAATGCATGGAATTTTTGTCTTATGGTTATTATTGTGCCCTAATTCATGAAATATTGTTTAAGGCCTTGATACTATTGGAAAAGTTTGCAGGTGTTACTCATAAGATGATGAATGAACGAATGTTCCTAAAGGATAATTTGCATCCTTGAAACTCCATAACAATTGTCAGTGAAATACAAAGTCTAAAGTTGTCGTGTAGCTACATCCATAGATAGTAAAGTTGCCTTTTAAGGCCTCATTGATGAGCAAAGTTACCAAATCAAGGTCATTTGTGACTCTAATCCTCCTAATTGCTAGGTACTGGTCTTAGATCCTTGGTGATCACATTAACACAACGAAACATCATTCTTTTCACCTATTTTCTTTCTCTTTTCCTCATCCCTTTAAGGATACGTAGGTTTTCTAGGGCTTGGTGCGAAATTTAGGGAGGAGGAATTTTGGGATTTTGGGCAAACAAATTTCTCCATTTATGTCTCCTATAGGCATCCTCGAGTTTTGAACGAATTCCAACAATGGAATTTCAATTAAATTGATGCCCTAGCTATCACGCCAACTGAGAACCCTAGAAGCTAATCTTCAACTGAAGGATTTCTTGAAGGTTTATGCTTAACTACTTATTGAAGTATATCATACGAAAGCTTTTCTCTTAACTATCTTGACCTTGGATAAGCTCTTACCTTGTCAAATTTCTCAACTTGATGCCTCGTATAGCATTTCTTTCAAGGGGTTTTTTGTGGAAAGTCTCAATAGCTTCTCCCAAAGCTCACACTTTAATTGAACCTTTCCATTGAATTAGCCATCCTTGCCTCACTTTGAACCCTATCATTGTCATATTAATCACAAGCGAGGGATATTGGGACTCCTCCCGTAAGTGAAAATCCGAGAAGATAAGGGGACATAGGCTATGGTGGTTGTGGGCCTTTGTCCCAATTCTTTTTGTGCCTTCAAGGTTTAGCCTACGAACTAGGCCTACTAGTTTGTGGAACAACAAGGCCATTGTCCTTGTTAACAATTAGTCTAGCTCTTTGTCTTGTAGTGTTTCCCTGTTTAAGGCCAGCTAGATTTTGTGGTAACAAGACCCACAGATGACAATTTAGAAGGAAAACCAAGTCTACATTAACTCTCATAGATGATTACATAATGGTCGAGTTTCAGAGTGTTGACCACTCCATGTCAACTACCCCATAGTTGTACATTTTTTCACGCATGGATTTCCATCATGTCCGAGCACTCAGATGATCCACAGATTCATCATTATCAGCTATACGTACACTAGAGTTTTTGTAAACCCATTCTGCATTTTGTAATGTAAATGATCCTAGTAAGACAAATGTATGTAACAACCTAGGTAAATTTAATTTTCTGATGATGATTTCTATCCTAGGAGGTTTTTAGTCTCGTCGATTCATGTGTGTTTATAAATAGGGATGATCGCCATAGTTTTTCCTCCAGCCTCACCCCAAAGCTAGGGTGGATTTTGTTGTCAAGATTTTAAATGAGTCCTAGTGTTATTTAACGAGTCTTTGTAAAAATGATTTGGGAATAATTCTAATTATTTGATTACATTATTTGATTACTAGTCACTTAGTCTACTAGATCATATTTTGCATCACAGAAATGGGTAATTATTGAGGGTCTATAACGAACAGGTGTCCCCCCTTCATGGGTTAGAAATGTAATATTTCATGTAAAAAATTATTTAGTGTATGGTCCTTCATAGTTAGACACCATGGCTAAATATTAGAGGGTCAGAAAAATTAATAATCCTCTCATGAGTCAATTAATTAAAATTTCTTGCTAAAATAAATTAAAATGCTAAAGCCAGAAATTTAAATAATTTAGGTCCTAGAAAAAATTAAATTCTACAACATTTAAAATTCGTGGGTTTTAAAGTTTTTAATTTTTGGAGGTCACTGGCCAAGGGAATATTGAAAAGTTCAAAATATTTTGAACCCTTAGGCCATAGTAGTTAACTCAAAGTCAACTTTTTGCATCAATTAACTCAAAGTAACCATTTTTTAGTTAATTAAAAGGAAATTAAAAGTGAAATTCGAATTTCCTCAAAAAGTGACTTTATTTCAACAGTGATGATTAAAAGATTATTTGGTTTTCATCAACAGTTGAGATTTCTTTGACAGGGATCAAGCCAACTAACCGTTGGAGAATTTTTTTATAAATGAAAGGCCTCTCTCCATTATTTGGATCTGATTTCTAAATCGTGTACTTGCTCTAAGAAAGCTCTTGTAAATTTTTCTAGTTAATAAAACGTAAATACATTGGGGTTTCAGACTGTGGTCTTCCTCTTTCAGATTTATGTGGTAATAGTGTTCTTAATGCTCTGCTATTTTTATTTGCATTTGTTGGTTAATACCCTTTGAGAATTGATTTATGTACAGGTTTCTTACACAAATTTATAAGTTTTTTAAATATCATTTTGATTTGATAGAAGTAGCAAGTATCTCTATTTCTTGATGATTTTATGATCATTTTTTAATCTCTATTAATCTAACAAGCAAATCTAAGTGTGTGGAAGTAATCATTCAGGATTTGGGCGTTTGGGGAAGTCCACAACTGGACCAACTGATTCTCAGTTTACATAATCTAAAGAGCCCACTATTTTTAATTTCTGAAGTTATCTTATAAGATATTTTATTTGCAGGGTTGTACTTAGGTTTGTGCCTCTTTAAAATTTCAAATGTATTTCTAAATTTGTGCAAAATTTGTTTAAATTTGATTAGTAGAGGGCTTTGATCTATAGATCTGTGGAATATTATTGTAGATTTGTAAATATCAAATTTCTAATTCTTTGGTGTTTTGGGTGTTTCATATTTTTGTATATACATGATTTGGGTTTGCTATATTTCGTTTGTGCAGGAACCAATCTAAAGATAGCAGGTGATTTTCGTGGATTCCGGAGAGAGATCTAAGCCCCAGGGGGCATCTCCATTTTGTTTGCAGGTTGAAGAAAAATTACAAGAAGATCGTGGGTAAAAATTTTAGGGCCTTGAGGCCTTGCGCTGGCCATCTCCAGCCTCCTTCTCAGCCTCCCTTTCATTCTTGACCTCCCTTCTCTTTTTCGTCCCCTCCTTCCTCGGCCTGCCTTCTCTCCTTACGGCCTCCTTCTCCCTTCTCGGCCTCCCTCTTAGCCTACCTTACGACCCCCTACTTTCTTGGCCTGCCACCCCTTCTCGACCCTCCTCCTTCTGTTCTCGGCTTGCTCTCCCTTCGTCCCCTCTTCTCCACCCTTTCACGGCCTCCACTCTTCCTCACCCTTGGCCCTCCTCTCTTTCACTCTCGACCCTCACCTCTCCCTCACCTCTCGGCCTCCATTCCCTCCCCTCCTTACTCTCGGCCTTCTCCCAAACCTCCTCTTCACACTCCATCCTTCTCAGCCTTTCCTTTCAGCCTTACGGCCTCTCCTCAAGCTTCCCATTCTTCACCCGCCTTCATCACTAAATTTTCTCCATAAATTTCCCTAAAAAATTTAAAAGATTTTTAATAAAAAGTTTTTCACAAAAATTTCCGAGTTGAGGATCTTCAGTGATTCGGGTAGCAAATCTTCAAGTGTCTTCAAGCCCCTAAGGGCTGACTGGTGCACACCCTCTAACCTTTCCTCATTTCATTTTGAGAGCAAGGCTAATATTGGCATAGATTTGAAATTAGATGGAGTATAGCAATAAAGTTAATTTACATCTATTGTTGTACATTACAGAAATAGAAATTATCTTCAGTAACTTTTTGCATGCAAATTGACAAATTTTTCAACATTGTTTCACTAATGTTCAATAATTTATTTCTGAGTTTTTTAAATCAAATACATCAGTAGATCAGAAATAATTAAACTCATTAATTTTCTGAATTGTAGTTATCAGTTTGTCATTTAAAAGGTTCTACTGTTATACATAGAAAAATCTGAATATTGCATGGTTACAGGGCCCTTGTTTTAGAATATATTGCTAGCATTAACATTTGACTTAAGAGCGGATTACTAGCCTAATATTTCATTAATGTGATCTAAGTTTAAAACACTTAGTTTAGTTTTTGAAGTTCATTTGCTTTTACATGCTTATGCAAGTAGGACTAATCTACTTTTACTTATGCATCTAATGATCTTGATGGAGTATTTTATACAAATGAATTTCTGAATTTAAAGTGTTTCATTTCCAGCATTTTACATTTCAATCTTATTTTATATTTCAGTGATTCCTTGTGCAGATTTTACATTCTACAATGTTGGTATAAGTACTTGTTTTCACAGTAAGATCACCATTTTTCTCAGCCTTAGGTTAAATAACATTTAAGACATATTTCAGAAATAATTTTAGGCCCTCATCTAACTAAATTTAACCAAGTCCTTGCATTTCACATAGCTTTAAGTTTTGCATTTGCATATGAGATAATCAAGTCATTTAGTAGTAGTTTCCCATCCTCTACTTGGACCTTATTTCCTCTGCAAGATTGTTGACTCCACAAGGCACTAGTATCACTTTCCTCAAATCAATTTGAATCCTTAAAATCTTGCGCAATCTAAAACAAGTATTTGTTTCTTAGTTGAGTCTCCCAGATTGGTTGGTTCTCAGCTAATTTTTCCTCTTTCAATTTCCATAGGGTCTATACCCCCCTTAGTATGCTATTGGGAGACAACTCAAACGGAGAGATTGGGGATCAGTGTGACAGCGCCCGATCTGAATTGGTGTCGTTGTGCCTAGACATTCTGTGCGACAACATTTTTTGGCATCGTTGTTGGGAACCAATTTATTGGACCTTGGCATTACGACAATTCTCATCTTTCATCTTCTATCCTTCATCTTTGATCTCAGGTGTCTATGATAGATTTTTGTCCAAGTGGCGACTCCACTTTATTCATTTCTTACAAGGGTTTTCACTAGAAGAAATTTGAGTACCTTGATTAATCCCACTCCGGATCTTGAAAAGGTTTTTAGAGTTTGGTTAAACAGCCTCTCTTCCCATGCACATCTTGATAATCTTGGACAAGAAGCTCTCTCTGATATCCATTTGCTTTTTTTAGATCCCATTCAGCAAGACATCATGGATGACTTGTACCATCCTTGCAATTTCGCTAACATTCAAGGTTACCTACGTGACCTTCCTAATACAGGTATGGATAAATTGCCTTCTTTCCAAGGCAATAATATGGTAACCATTATAGATCATCTTAATCACTTTAGACATTTCATTAACAAATGGGGTGGTTCTAATGTTGCTCATAAGGATGTGAGGATGAAGTTTTTTGTGCTCTCTTTAGAAAAGGATGCTTTGGACTGGTTCACTGAAAGACTTGATCATTCCTTCAATTCATTACAAGCTCTTACTAATGCCTTCAAGGATAACGTGTAATATTCCTAATTAGCTATGGCTAATTGGAATATTCGATTTTGCTCAATTTTTCCTTCTATAGTTATTTGTAAATAAAAATGTGAGGAAAAGGGGACATAACTCACTTTTAGAATAAAAGTCACTTCATCGTAGCACAACGTTGTGACTTAAAGGGGAGCCAAGGGGGCCAAAGGACCACGCACAGATGGGGCCCACGTAGACACTTGGAGGGACAGTGCAGATGGGAAAAGGAACACGTGGCAAGGGGAGATTATGTTGGAGGAGGTGAGCCTTGGGATTGAGAAAGGCCAATGCTATAAAGGAGAGAGGAGCCTCCCCATTTTGGCATTCGATTATGAGGCTTGAGCATTTGAGCTAGTCACTTCGACTTGGAGCACGTTGGTTGTTTAGCCTGTCTACAACACTGTTTAGTGCACTAACTGTCTCTGTTCAGAGATCTCACCCTTAGCCCCGGGGGACTTCGAATGCCTACTCGGGCAAAGTAGTTTCAGTAGGCTTTTTGCAGTAGTATTGATCTTTGGCATTGAGGAGGAGCTAAGCATTGGAGGACTGCGTAGTCTTGAGAGAGAGGGACGCAGTTCTTCTGGAGGTAATTCCGGATTAGGGGTTTGTGGAGGATTTGAGCTGGGAGATCGAGCAAGGGATCAGCCCTTGCATATTGGAGGATTTTGGCTGAGTTTCAGGCCGAGTTTTGGTGGGTTTTATTCAGTGGCAGCGCAGAGCTTTGAGGGATTGTGTGGGTCCTCAAGGGGGCGATTTTCGAGGGTCAGCCATTTCTGAAAAGTTTTCTTGGTTTTTCTGGGTTACTTGAGTAGAGTCCAATTCCAGAGTTTCAGCATTTTCTAAGGAGGGGAACAGCCCCAAATCCTCATTTGATTTCCAGCAGCAGCAACAACATGGCAGTTCTCCAGCAGCTTGGACGCAGTTCAGAGAGAGGCCATCTCTTTACTATTCTAAGTGTATTTCTTCACTTGCCTTGTGCAAGTCGAGGTGCCATCTTTCTGATCACCTCCTGTACTCATTCCATTACTCAATATAACAAAATGGCTTAGCATTTCTCTCTACATTTCTTGAGTATCTGCTTATATTTCATGTTTATATTATTATATGTTGCACCACCGCTATTTTCATCACTTTGAGCTTCCTAGTTATTATATCATTTGTACATATTTGGTTGGAGTTTACTGAGGTTTGGGGAATATCTCTGAAACGGGATATTATAGTGGTATCAGAGCATAGATTTGGCTCAGCCTGTGGAGCTAGCAATCTATGACACAAGGGGAAAAACCCTACATCTGTTACAGAGGTAGGAGATACAGAGACATTGGCTGTAGGTTGCAGAACACCTACGGAGAGGGACACTGTGTTCTGGTGGTGGACGCAGAACAGGAGGAGCCTGTGGTGGACGCAGAACAGAAGGAGCCTGGGGTGGACGCAAAGCCAGAGGATCTGATGGCAAATGAGGACAGGAAGAGATTTGCGGAGATGCTCTTCAAATCAGTGCAGGATCTGTCAAGGCAGATCGAGGTGATGGGGCAGAGATTCACGACAGTGGAGGCTAGACAACGTGAGAACCCACGGGTTTTCCATGTTGGTGAGGGATCGAGTACATCCCACCATTTTCCAGAGCAGGGTGCCGCTCAGCATGATATTACTCCGCAGATGGCCTCACGTGCTCCTACATGCTCTACCATGCCCACTTTCCTAAGAGCAGACATGGGTGCCGGAGCCCAGCAGGAGGCAGAGCCCAGTCATATGGGCAATTATTTTGCAGAGTACCAAGCCTATGGGCAGGAGTTCAGGGATGCTCTCTCATTCAGAGACTTTGTTCAGCTCCAGTGGGATAGTAGACCCCGCGAGCATCATAGAGAACATTGGCATTATCACGATGGAGACACCCACCGCACAGCTAGTAGATTCCACTTGCCTACGTTTGATGGTTCATCAAACAGTTCGGCAAGGTCTTGGGTGGAGAAGCTGGACATCTATTT